>JASPKZ010007780.1:662500-755000 GCA_030220185.1 Diploptera punctata | reverse complement strand
AATACATTTAATGTTTGAAATATTTATAACTTATTAAATTTAAAAATATACTATTTCAATTCCGCGTTCAGTGGGTTGCTCCGCAACGTAAATTATTTGTTATGTCAATATTTTTGTTATTGCTTTGTTACGAAATTTACATTAAAAAACGGTAAATGTCGCGTAGCGGTTATATATATATATATATATATATATATTCTCTTTAATTTGCTTATTTCTTATAGTCAGCTACTAGACGGCAGTGATGACCAAGTTCTCGCGACATCTAGTAATAATGAGAATATAATACAAATATAAGAAAAATAAGTGTTTGAATTGGATTCGCCTGGTGGTGTAATGGATATCACGCTGAGGCACAGACTCAGAGTTCCGGGTTCGAATCCCGTCCAGGCATTTATTTTTCTTATACCATATATATATATATATATATATTAAATCAATTCACATACACAGAGATGTGTATATATATATATATATATATATATATATATATATATATATATATATGTGTGTGTTATAATTAAATTTTTGACGTTGAGCTATATAAGCTTACTATGACTTGATAAGAAATATGTATTAGCTAGTACCGGCGTGTGCTGCTACACATAAAGAGACGATATGTTTTTTTGTTTCCATTTAGTTGATTAAGTAAAAGGAAGAATAAATATATAAATTTATATTCTTATTATTTTTAGATATCCAGTGCTGATTACCCGGCGTAGCCCAGAAATCTACGCATCTCGATTTCCTTGGCATCAATAAAAGACAAAAATGGATAGTTATTGTGAGATCCTTAGAAGATAAAAACATATACTGTTGTGGACTTTCCTGTAGAGTGTTTTGAGATATTCAATTCTTTGTACGATATTAATTCTGTGTATTTCTTATGGTTTAGGCAGATTACACCATTTAAGGGTAAAAAAATTGACTTTTCACGTTTTTCACTACAAAGGGTGTTTTTAAGGACTTAAGATTTGAGTATCTGGACTCTCTTATAGCCCTATGTTCATCCAGGGAATCTCCTGAATATTTTGGAAAAAAAACTATCACAATCGGATCAACGGTATGGCCGCTCATGAAGTACGAACAAACAAACATTAATTTTTATACATTAGATGAATTAGTCGTGTTATACATTTTCCTATCGTTCGTATTAAAAAAATGAAAATAAATCTGCATAAATGACATATTTGTGACAAAACTTAAAAAAGAACATGTGCTAGAATTTCGGGAGCTGTGCGACTTCTAGCAAATAATGAGTATGAAAACAGTTTTTATTTCAAAATCCTTCCTAATAAGTATGTATGAATTTAAAAAAAAAACAAATCTTTCATTGTTTATACTTGCTGTGTAAATTAATTTTACATACATTACGGTTTTTTGTAAAAAATATGCTTTTTAAAAAACTGATAGTGTTCAAAATAATATAGAAAAAACCTACTTCTATATATAATATTTATATAGTTATTTATGACGTCAACATTTTTCTTATTGCTTTGTTAAGAAATTTGCATTTTTAATAAAAACGTTAAATGTTGCGTAGAGGAAATATATATATATATATATATATATATATATATATATATATATATATATGTGTGTGTGTGTGTGTGTGTTTACTCGTACATGATTGTGTTATAATTACATTTTTGACGTTGGACAATGTAAGCTTAATATGACGTCATAAGAAATGTATATTATTTAATACCCGGCGTTCGCTGCTACACCGAATCAGATGATGTGTTTCTTTTTGCTTTTTGTTGAATAAGTAAAAGGAAAAATAAATAGAAATTTATATGTTTATTATTTTTAAATACCCGTGCTGATTACCCAGCGTAGCCCGGAAATCAACGCATAATGATTTTCATGGCTTGAATAAAAGAAAAAAAATGGATTGATATTGGGAATTATCTTTAAACGATAATAACATAGGCTGTCGCGGACCTCTTGTGTAGAGTTTTTGAGATATTCAATTCTGTGTAGAGTAGTAATATTATGTATCTCTTATGGTATAGGCAGTGTTAGCCATTTAAGGTTGAAAAAGGGACTTTTCGCGTTTTTAGAAAGGGTGCATTTTTAAAGGTGTAGGAGTTGCGTATCCCTATATTCTTACAAACCTATGTAGTAGTAGTGTTAGTATACATTTTCCTATCGTTCGTATTTTTGAAATACTTGGAAAATTAATGTGCATTAATGACGTATTTGTGGCAAAACGTAAAAAAAAGTTCTATAATTTCGGCCGCTGTGCGAACTCTAGTATATAATAAATATGAAAAAGTTACTATTTTAAAATCCTTATTATGTTTAAATATGAATTTAAAAATATATCATTAATTGTTTGTACCTGCTGAGTTTTATTAAGAACGGTTTTTTGTAAAAATAAATTCTTTTTAAAAATTGATTTTATTCAAAATTTATGTGGAAAAGAAAACTTGCTCCAATATTATATATAAATAAAATAATAGTTTAAAAAAAACTAAAACAACACGCTTTATTAGGAAACCGAACTAAAAAAATGAAAAATAATTTTAATTTGCAACATGCTTGTGATAAATAATTTTACCATCTAAAGCGTGTGGTGCTCTTTATCAATTAACATATTTGATAATAAACAGATATTGGTAAAAGTAAAGTCTCTAAGAAGAAAATGTAAAAATCATGAAAAGCACCCCACGCTTTTCATGATAAAATTATTTATCCCAAGCATGTTGCAAATTAAAATTATTTTTCATTTTTTTAGTTCGGTTTCCTAATAAAGCGTGTTGTTTTAGTTATTTAAAACTATTATTTTATTTTTTTTATTTTTTAGTTTTAATATTTTACAGAATAAGAGAAAAATGTAAATATCTTTAAATTCGATTCTATTGTAGTATGAGCTGAAAGTAATACTCTTCTAAAAAAACCTCCCAGCCGGATTTCAACCAGCGACCTATGGATTACAAAAATTATACCACTAGAGTGTACCGCTCTACCAACTGAGCTCTTGCAACGATTGATTAAAAAGTCGACAAGTCCGCAAACTATTATACCAGTTTTCATTTTTTTCTTTTTCTGATGATTCTGGCCAGGATTCTAGAAACAAAATATGAAATTATTGTATTGTCACGGGTCCTTTACAAGTACACAAAGTTTCAAGTCGATCCAATGTTTGTAAGTGGGTGAAAATCGTGTTAAATATTCCGTTACATAGACAAAGACCTTTTTTATTTTCTGATGATTGTGGCCAGGATTTTAGAAAACAAATATGAAATTATTATATTGTCACGGGTCCTTTACACGTATACAAAGTTTCAAGTCGATCGAATGTTTCTAAGTGGGTGAAAATCGTGTTCAAAATATCCGTTACATAAATACAAAGATACTTTTTTTATTTTCTGATGATTCTGGCTATGATTTTAGAAACAAAATATGAAATTATTATATTGTCACGGGTCTTTTACAAGTATGCAAAGTGTCAAGTCGATCCAATGATTTTAAGTGGGTGAAAATCGCATTAAAAGATTCAGTTACATAGATACAGGCCAAGCTAATATAAAGCGTGTAATAATAAATATGAAATTATTGTATTGTCACGGGTCCTCTACAAGTATACAAAGTTTCAAGTCGATCCAATGTTTCTAAGTGGGTGAAAATCGCGTTGAAAGATTCCGTTACATTGATACAAAAACACCTTTATCTTATTTTCTGATGATTATGGCCAGGATTTTAGAAAATAAATATGAAATTATTGTATTGTCACTGGTCCTCTACAAGTATACAAAGTTTCAAGTCGATCCAATGATTTTAAGTGGGTGAAAATCGCGTTGAAAGATTCCGTTACATAGATAGATAGATAGATAGATAGATAGATAGATAGATAGATAGATAGATAGACAGATAGACAGATAGACAGATAGACAGATAGACAGATAGACAGATAGACAGATAGACAGATAGACAGATAGACAGATAGACAGACAGATAGATAGATAGATAGATAGATAGATAGATAGATAGATAGATAGATAGATAGATAGATAGATAGATAGATAGATAGATAGATAGATAGATAGATAGATAGATAGATAGATAGATAGATAGATAGATAGATAGATAGATAGATAGATAGATAGATAAATACAGGTCAAGCTAACATAAAGGGTGTAAAAATATATAATATATATATATATATATATATATAAATAATATAAAAATGTTTGTTTGTTTGTTTGTTTGCTCGTACATTATGACCAGCCATACCGCTGATCGGTTTGTGATTCGGTTTTTTGCAAAATGTTCAGGAGATTCCAGGGAAGAACATAGGCTATAAATAAAAGAGTTGTGATCCTCAAATCCTACACCCTCCTTAAAAATCGTCCTTTGTAGTGAAAAACGTGCAAAATATAGCTCTTTGGACGCTTAAATAGCTTACGCTGCCTAAACCATAACAAATACCCTCAATTAATGTATACAGAATTGAATATCACAAAATCAGTTAGGAAAACGTCCGCTACAGCATACATTTAGCTCTTGCGGATATAAGATAATAGTTAAAAATTAAAATGTACCTGTTGGCAGGTCCCGTCCTAAATGTTGTTAAAATTGTGTATATAATATTCACCTAAACGAAATTAGATATGGATTTTATTAGTACTTACTCTTACGGATAACTCACAATACCAATTTTTATCTTTAAATGGTGCCAAGAAGAGCGAGACAAGTACGTAGATTATTGTGCAAGCACAGCAGCACATGGCGTGGTTTCTTTAACGGATAACTCACAATAACAATTTTTATTTCTGCTCATTTATGCCAAGATGATAGGGATGGGTAGATTCCCGAGCAACGCCGGATAATCAGCACAGCGTATCTAAAATATATGAATTTATAATTATTTTTCCCTTTACTTATTCAACTAAACATAGAAAGCACATTAATTTTTATTTATTTAAGCGTAGCAGAGCACGCCAAGTATTAAGTAGTAATAAATAAAAAAAAATTCGTACCTACTACCGTTATGCCTCGACATAGGTAGTACATTGTCGCGTCGGAGTGAGAGACAAACAAAGAAGAAGGGATATGTGTATATATATATATATATATATATATATATATATATCATTACAAGCAGCAATATATTTATTTCAACATTACGTTTGTTAATAAAATAACGTACTCTTGTCTAAAAATATAGATAGCAGAACATTTCAAATTTTATTTTTAAATTTGTTATAATGTGTGAGCAATTAGCTTTCAAATGTGAACAGTACAACACGTAATATATTTTCAAACATTTAATCTATGATAAATATATTATCTCTAAGTGTATATTTATTTACCTGATAAAGGAAGAGCTGCGCATTGTTCTTTCCACAAAATTCCGGTTATAAATAGATTTAATCTGTGAAATTATTTTCTTTTATTAAATTAATAAAACTTACTTTTTCAATTTCAAATTCAGTGGCGTTGCTGCGAAACTTGTTATTTTTTACGTACACATCTTTGTTATTACTTTGTTACGATATTTACATTTTTACAGGCTTTATATTAGCTTGACCTGTATCTATCTATGTAACTGAATCTTTCAACACGTTTTTCACTCACTTAAAATAATTGGATCGACTTTAAATTTTGTATACTTGTAAAGGACCCGTGACACTACAATAATTTCATATTTTATTTCTAAATTCCTGGCCATAATCATCAGAAATTCCAAAAAATTAAAACTGGTAAAATAGGTTACGGACTTCTCGACTTTTTAGTAAATCGTTGTAAGAGCTCAGTTGGTAGAGCAGTGAACTAGTGGTATATAATTTCAGTAATCCATAGGTCGCTGGTTCGAATCCGGCTGGGGAGGATTTTTTTGTAGAAGAGTAATACTTTTAGCTCATACTACAATAGTATGGAATTTAAAGATTTTACATTCTTATTTTATTCTATAAAATATTAAAACTAAAAAATAAAAAAATAAATAATAGTTTTAAAAAACTAAAACAGCACGCTTTATTAGAAAACCGAACTCAAAAATGAAAAATAATTTTAATTTCCAACACGCTTGGGATACATTTAAAGTGGTCAACAAAAATATAATCTCCAACACATATAGAATAAAACTAGAATTATCAACAAAAAGAAAATAATTTTACCATCAAAAGCGTGGGGTGCTTTTTATAATTTTTACATGTTCTTCTTAGAGACTTTGCTTTTACCAATATCTGTTTATTATCAAATATATTAATTGATATAGATCACCCCACGCTTTTGATGGTAAAATAATTTTCTTTTGGTTGATAATTCTAGTTTTATTCTATATGTGTTGGAGATTATATTTTTGTTGACCACTTTAAATTTATCCCAAGCGTGTTGGAAATTAAAATTATTTTTCATTTTTGAGTTCGGTTTTCTAATAAAGCGTGCTCTTTTAGTTTTTTAGTTTAAAACTATTATTTATTAATAAGAACGTAAAATGGTGCGTAAAAGAAATACATTAAATCAATGCACACACACACACACACACATATATACATTTTTCATGTTGTACAATATAAGCTTAATATGATTTGATAAGAAATATATATATTAACTAATATCCAGCGTTCCTTGCTACATCTAAATAGATGATAATGTGTTCATTCTTGCATTTAGTTGAATAAGTGAATGGAAGAATAAATACAAATTTTTATTCTTATTATTTTAGGTACCCTGTGCTGATAACCCGGCGTTGCCCGGAAATCAGCGCATACCGATTTTCATGGCATCAATAAAATAAAAAAATTGATAGATATTGTGAGTTATCCTTGAAAGATAAAAATAAATGCTGTCGCGGAATTTTCTCTGGAGTTTCTTGAGGTATTCAACTTTGTGTAGAGTAGTAATTTTGTGTATTTGTTATGGTTTATGCAGCGTAAGCAATTAAGGGTAAAAAAGGGACTTTTCACGTTTTTCACTAAAAATGCTGCTTTTTTTAAAGGTGTAGGATTTGAGTATCTCACCATTCTTATAACCCTATGTAGTAGCGATAGTAGTAATATACATTTTTCTATCGTTCGTATTTTTGCAGTAACATGAAAAATACGGAGGATTGTTTCTGATGTCTCTTAACGATTTGCCAAGTAGATTGTGACGTTGGAGTGTGAGTCATCAGGACCCGAGCGTGCGAGGTGATCACACCAATCAGTGTGCTGCTCTTGTTACACTCGCACGCGTGTTGCTCTTATAATGCCTAATCAGATAGACTCGTTTTGGGGCGGGTACATTACTGCCCTTTCCGACGCTAATTATAGTTATTTCGCGATTATTTAGGCTTACAAAAACGTAATTTTATGGTGTCAAAGTTTGGAATTAGCTCAGTGCTTAATAAAAAGGTAAAGGGTCGCTTGGGATTAATTCCAAAAGGAAAAAAACGGGCAAATCCACGACCTGCTACTACCCGCACCCCAGATGTAATCAGAAAGGTCAAGGTCCTTATCTC
Source organism: Diploptera punctata (assembly GCA_030220185.1). Taxonomy (NCBI): domain Eukaryota; kingdom Metazoa; phylum Arthropoda; class Insecta; order Blattodea; family Blaberidae; genus Diploptera; species Diploptera punctata. The sequence continues at coordinate 747,550 of JASPKZ010007780.1, read as the reverse complement.
TGGTGGTAACCCTGCCACACAAAGAGTGATTGCGAACAGATTGGGAATATCCCTTAAAACTGTAAACACCATAATAAACAAAGATTTAAACATGGAGAAGCGCCACAAAAGCAGGGTTCATAAATTGTTGCCACGTCACATTGTCGAATGCCGCACCAACAGCAGGAAACTATGAAATGCACCTGGCAACAAAAATGGAAAATTTTGGTCACACTTGATGAAGCATATGTTTATCTAGGAGACTGCAACAAACCCCGGGAAAATTACTATAGAGAAAGGGGTGAAAATAATTTTCAAAAGTGGTATGCCGAATATAGAGAAAGTTACACCAAAGGATTTATGGTCATCGCGGGATATTGCTAGAATGAAAAACTGACAATCCGTAGAGCAGCTAAAAAGGCCAAAATCAACTCCCAGTACTACCAGGAAGAAGTTCTCACCCCAATTTACCCGACTGAAATCACAGCTCTTTATGGTACAGACAAAAACCAAGTCTGGCTGCACCAAGAAAAGGCCTCCAGTCACACTACGGGTTAGAACCCGACATTCCTGGAGAAATGGAACAGGAAACTGGAATACATGCTATTCCATTCAGCAACATCCCAGTGAAGTCTCCTGGTGCATCACCGATGGACCTTGTGTCTTTGGACTCTTCAAAAAGGCACTGAGAAATAGGCGTCTTCGAACAATAGACGGTCTCTGGAAAGCATATAAAGAGGAGTGGGAACTTCTAGAGATTGCTTTTTTGCGTAAGAATCTTCTGCAGCGAAAACTCCGATGCCGAACCATATCTCGGGTGAAGAGCCATCAATTAGAGCATGCTCGATGGTGGAGACACGGCTTTTCTTAAGGTAAAACTTAAAAATAATTTCTAATTAGAGATCAGAAAGAACCCTCCGTAATGTGCATTAATGAAGTATTTTTGAGAAAACTTAAAAAAAATGTGCTAGACTTTCGGCCACTGTGTGAAATCTAGTATATAACAAATATGAAAAAAGTTTCTATTTTAAACTCCTTAATAATTTTTAAATATAAATTTAAAAAAAATAATTTTACTTAGATAACGATTTTTTGTAAAACGGAATGTTTTTTAGAAAATTGATTTTATAGAAAGGTTATGTAGAAAAAACTTACTTCAATAATATATATATATATATATATATATATATCTAATGTATAAAAATGAATGTCTGTTTGCTTGTTGGTCCGATGGTTTCTATGTTCGTACTCCATGCGCGGCCATTCCGTGGAAGCGATTGTGATGCAATTTTTGCAAAATGTTCAGGAGATACCCGGGATGAACATAGGCTATTAAATAGTTGTTATACTCAACTCCTACACCCTTAAATAACCATTTTAGCGCACGCCTGGTATTAGCTAGTAAATAATAAAAAATACTCGCACCTCTTGCCATTATGCCTCGACATAGATAGAACATTGTCGGGTAGGAGTGATAGACAAATAAAGAAGAAGGGATGTGTATATATATATATATATATATATATATATATATAAATTACAAGCAAGAATGTATTTATTTCAATATTACGCTTGTAATTAGAATAACACATTTTTATCTAAAAATATGTAAAACAGAATATTTCAAATTTTATACTTAAATTTGTTATAATGTGTAAACAGTTAGCTTTCAAATGTGAACAGTACAACACGTAATATATTTTTAAACATTTAACCTATGATAAATATTGTATTTCTAACTGTATTTTATATTTACCTGATCAAGGAAGAGTTGCGCATTGTTCAATACACAAATTGACGGTAATAAATAGATTTAAAATTTGAAAAATTTACATTTTATTAAATACAAGTTAAAAACTTACATTTTGAATTTCACATTCAGTGGCGTTGAACCGCAACGTATGTTATTTACTACGTCAACATTTTGGTTATGCTTAATGACATATATATATATATATATATATATATATATATAAGTGAATGATTGTTTGTTTGTTTGTTGGTTACTTTGTTTGTAAGCTCTTACTTTATGCTAAGCCATACCTTTGATCCAATTGTGGTACGGTTTTTTGTAAAATGTTCTGCAGATTGCCGGGATGAATATATCCTATAAACGAGTTGTGATACTCAACTCCTACACGCATAAAAATCGCCCCTTGTAGTGAAAAACGTGCAAAATCTACCTCTTTTGACGCTTAAATTATTTACGCTGCCTAATCATAACAAATGCACAAAATTAATGTACACAGCATTGAATATCTCAAAAAGCTCTACAAAAACGTCCGCGACAGCATATATTAATCTCTTTCGGATATGAGATAATAGTTAAAAATTAAAATGTACCTGTTGGCAGGTGATGTCCTCAACATTGTTAAAATGGTGTATATAAAATTAATTCACCTAAACGGAATTTATTATGCATTTTATTAGTACTCAATCTTAAGGATAAATCACAATAGCCATTTTTGTCTTTAATTTATGCCAAGAAGGTCCAGACTAGTACGTAGATCCTTGTGTAAGCATAGCAGCACATGGCGGGTATTCTTTTACGGATAACTTGCATTAACGAATTTTGTCATTATGTCAATAAAATCGGAAGGAGTAGATTCCCGAGCAACGCACTATAATCAGAACGGGGTATCTAAAAATATAAACTTATATTTATTTTTGCTTTTACTTATTCAATTAAACATAAAATGCACATTAATTTTCATTTATTTATATGTAGCAACGCATGCCGTGTATTGGATTGAAATCATAATGAAAAATACTCGCACCTACTTGCACTAAGCTTCAACATCGACGGGTCGGAGTGAGAAAAAAAAGAAGATGGGATATATATATATTTATTTATTTATTTATTTTAATTTGCTTACTTGTGATGGGAGCTACTAGTTGGCAGTGGAGACCGAGTTCTCACTACATCTAGTAATAATGAGTTTATATATAAGAAAAATGAATGTTTGTACTAGACTAGCTCGGTTGCGTAAGCGGTTGCGCACTGGAATATAAATTCAGAGGTCCGGGTTCAAGTCCCGATCGAGCATTTATTCTTCTTATCATGTCATATGTATATATATATATATATATATATATATATATATAATAAAAGCAGGAATATATTTATTTCAATGTTACATTTGTAATTAGAATAATATATTCTTATCGAAAAATGTATAATACGGAACATTTCAAATTTTATATTTAACTTTTGTTATAATGTGTAAGCAGTTAGCTTTCAAATACGAGTATGAACAGTACAGCAGGTATATTTTCAACCCTTTAATCTATGATAAATATGGTATTTCTAACTATATTTTGTATTTACCTGATAAAGGAAGAGTTGCGCATTGTTCATCCCAAAAATGTACGGTTATAAATAGATGTAATATTTGAAATAATTATATTTTATCAAATTCAAATTTAGAAACTTACTATTGCAATTTCACATAAATGTTGCGTAGCACACACACACACACACACACACACACACATATATATATATATATATATATATATATATATATATATATATGATATAAGTTAAATCAATGCCCACACAAACACACACACATACACAAACACACACACACATATATACGTGTGTGTGTGTTATAATTAAATTTAAGACGTTGGGCAATGTGTGCTTAATATCACATGATAAGGAATATGTATACGCTAATACACGGCGTGCGCCGCTACACCTAAAAAATGATTTGTTTCTTTTTCATTCTGTTGAATAAGTAATAGGAAAAATAAATATAAATTTCTATTCTTATTATTTTTGGTTACCCGGTGCTGATTAAACGGCGTTCCCCGAAAATATATGCATCTCGATTTTCTTGGCATCAATAAAAGACAAAAATGGATAGATATTGTGAGTAATCCTTAAAAGATAAAAACGTATGCAGTCGGGAACTTTTTTGTAGAGTTTTTTTTTAGATATTCAATTCTGTGTACAGAAGTAATTTTGTGGATTTGTTAAGGTTTAGGCAGCATAAGCCGTTTAAGGGTAAAAAGTGACTTTTCACGTTTTTCACTACAAAGGTTCTTTTTAAGGGCGTAGGAATTGAGTATCTGAACCCTCCTATAGCCCTATGTTCATCACGGTAATCAACTAAATATTTTGCAAAAAAAAAAAAAAAGAAACATCACAATCGGATTAACGGTATGGCCGCGCATGAAGTACGAATAAACAAACATTCATTTTTATATATTAGATGAAGCAGTAGTAGTATACATTTTCCTATCATTCGTATTTTTTAAATAAATAAAAATTAATGTCCATAAATGACGTTTTGTGACAAAACTTAAAAAGAATTATGATCGAATTTCGCCCGTTGTGCGAACTCTAATAAATAATGAATATAAAAAAGTTTCTATTTTAAAATCCTTTCCAATATGTATATATATATATAAATGTAAAAAATCAAAATCATTCATTGCTTGTACTTCCTGAGAAAATAAATTTTACTTACATAACTTTTTTTGTTGTAAAAACAGTGCTTTTTAAAAAATGTTTTTCTTCGTTTGTTTGTTTGTTTGTATGTTTGGTCGTACTTTATTCGCGGTCACACAGTTGATCCGATTATCATGGGGTTTTTGCAAAATGTTCAGAAGGTTTATGGGATGAATATCGGCTATAAAAAAGTTGTGATACGCAATTGGCACACCCTTAAAAATCGCTCTTTTTAGTGAAAAACGGGCAGAATGTAGCTCTTGACGCTTATATGGCTTACGCTACCTAACCATAACAAATACACAAAATTATTGAACACAGATTTGAATATATAAAAAAGCTCTACCAAAACGTCAGCGGCAGCATATGTTAATCTCTTTCGGATATGAGATAACAGTTAAAAATTAAAATGTACCTGTTGGCAGGTGATGTCCTCAATATTGTTAAAATGGGGTATATAAAATTAATTCACCTCAACGGAATTTGTTATGCATTTCATTAGTATTGAAACTTACGGATAACTCACAATAGCCATTTTTGTCTTTAATTGATGCCATGATGTTCCAGACTAGTACGTAGATTCTTGTGCAAGCATAGCAGCATATGGCGGGTATTCTTTTACGGATAACTTGCAATAACGAATTTTGTCATTATGTCAAGAAAATCGGAAGGAGTCGATTCCCGAGCAACGCAGGATAATCAGCGCGGTGTATCTAAAAAATATAAATTAATATTTATTTTTGCTTTTACTTATTCAATTACATAAAATGCACATTACTTTTCATTTATTTATATGTAGCAACGCACGGCGTGTATTAGATTGAAATAATAATGACTATTTAACTCATGCCCCAAATGGGAGTCAATGACCAATCACGTTTCAATGATTTCTGTTTTACAACCAATCAGAGTCGTGTTTCACCAAATATTTATCAGTGTTATAATTACCATATTAAAGAAAGCTCCTCCTTACAATATTGCGTTCCTTTGGCAATAAATAGTATGATCTGGTTGCAGTGATAAACAAATGAAGCAGTAGAAGCGTACCTATCGTTTCTCATTTGTTTTCAAACATCGCCGTTTACATTAAATATATAAAACTATTTTAAAATAACTATAGTTAAATAGTGATTTGTGAGTAAACAGCTTAATTTTATTCGTTAAATAGTCCTAACAAATGCCAGTCTTGATTTCCTAATTCTCTAGATAAATTCACTCACTTCGTGAGTCGTGAATTTATCGATAATTTGGAAATCACTCGTGGCATTACTTATGAAAAATACTCGCACCTACTTCCACTATTCGTTAACATTGACGGGTCGGAGTGAGACAAACAAAGAAGAAGGGATGTGTGTGTATATATATATATATATTTTTTTTTTATTTATTTATTTATTTATTTTAATTTGCTTACTTGTGATGGGAGCTACTCGTTGGCAGTGGAGACCGAGTTCTTACTACATCTAGTAATAATGAGTTTATATATAAGAAAAATGAATGTTTGTACTAGACTACCTCCGTTGTATTATCGGTAGCGCACTGGGATATAAATCCAGATGTCCGGGTTCAAGTCCCGATCGAGCATATATTCTTTTTATCATGTCATATGTATATATATAAATTACAAGCAGGAATAAATTTATTTCAATGTTATGTTTGTAAATAGAATAAAATATTCTTATCGAAAAATGTATAAAACAGAACATTTCAAAGTTTATATTTAAATTTCATATAATGTGTAAGCAGTTAGCTTTCAAATATAAAAGTACAACACGTAATATATTTTCAAACCTTAAATTTATGATAAATATGGTATTTCTAACTGTATTTTGTATTTACCTGATAAAGGAAGAGTTGCGCATTGTTCATACCACAAACTTACGGTTATAAATAGATTTAATATTTGAAATATTTACATTTTATCAAATTCAAATTTAGATACTTACTATTACAATTTCACACCCAGCGGCGTTGCTCCGGAACTTGACCTATTTATTACGTATACATTTTTGTAATTGTTTAGTTAAGAAATTTGCATTTTTAATGAAAACGTTAATTGTTACGTAGCAGAAATAAATTAAATCAATGCCCACACACACACACACATGTACGTTTGTGTATTATAATTAAATTCAAGACGTTGGGCAATGTGTGCTTAATATGACATGATAAGGAATATGTATAAGCTAATAACCGGCATACGCCGCTACACATAAAACAATGATGTGTTTTTTTTTGTTTCATTCTGTTGAATAAGTAATAGGAAAAATAAATATAAATTTATTATCTTATTATTTTTGGTTACCCGGTGCTGATTAACCGGCGTTGCGCGAAAATATATGCATATCGATTTTCTTGGCATCAATTAAAGACGAGAATGGATAGATATTGTGAGTATTTCTTAAAATATAAAAACGTATGCAGTCGTGAACTTTTTTAGAGTTTGTTTGAGATATTCAATTCTGTGTACAGAAGTAATTTTGTGGATTTGTTAAGGTTTAGGCAGCGTAAGCCCTTTAAGGGTAAAAAAAGTGACTTTTCACGTTTTACACTACAATGGGTGATTTTTAAGGGCGTAGGAATTGAATATCTCAACCCTCTTATAGCCCTATGTTCATCACGGTTATCAACTGAATATTTTGCAAAAAAAAAAAAAAGAAACATCACAATCGAATCAACGGTATGGCCGCGCAAGAAGTACGAATAAACAAACTTTCATTTTTATATATTACATGAAGTAGTAGTAGTATGCATTTTCTTATCGTTCGCATTTTTTAAATAAATAGAAAATTAATGTGCATAAATGACGTTTTGTGACAAAACTTAAAAGGAATTGTGATAGAATTTCGCCCGTTGTGCGACCTCTAGTAAATAATGAATATTAAAAAAGTTTCTATTTTAAAACCCTTTCTAATATGTATATATAAATGTAAAAAATCAAAATCATCCATTGTTTGTACTTCCTGAGAAATTAAATTTTACTTACATAACGTTTTTTTTTAAAAACGGAATGCTTTTTTAAAAAAAATATTTTATTCAATGTTTATGTAGAAAAGAATTACTTCTATATATATATATATATATATGTTGGTTTTTTGGTTTGTTTGTTTGGTCGTACTTTATTCGCGGCCACACCGTTGATCCGATTCTGATGGGGTTTTTTGCAAAATTTTCAGGAGATTCATGGGATGAATATCGGCTATAAAAAAGTTGTGATACGCAACTGACACACCCTTAAAAATCGCCCTTTTAGTAAAAAACGGGGAGAATGTAGGTCTTCGGTCGCTGAAATGGCTTACGGTGCCTAACCATAACAAATACACAAAATTAATGAACACAGAATTGAATATCTCACAAAGCTCTACAAAAATGTCCGTGACAGCATATAAGATAATAATTAAAAATTACCATGTACGTACCTTTTGGCAGGTGCAGTCGACCTCAAATTTTGTTAAAATGGTGTATATAAAATTAATTCACCTCAACAGAATTTGATACGCATTATATTAGTATGACTCTTACGGAAAACTCAGAATAGCCATTTTTGTCTTTAATTGATGCCAAGAAGATGGGGATGAGTAGATTCCCGACCAATGCCGGATAATCAGCACGGGGTATCGTAAAATATAAATTTATAGTTATTTTTCCTTCTACTTACTCAAATATGCATAAAAAGAACATTAATTTTCATTTAAATATGCTCAGCAGCGCACGCTGGGTTTTAGCTAGTATATAATACAAAATAATCCCACCTACTACCATTATGTCTCGACATAGATAAAACATTGTCGAGTCGGAGTGAGAGACAAACAAAGAAGGTATGTGTATGTATGTATATATACAAAAAAAGTGATCCCACAACAGGCCCGGAGGCCCTTGGTGTAGTACGAGGTTAAGGCTCCTACTTTTTCTAGACAATCGGCACTTTATGTCAGCCGGGTTGTCAGCCCTGCGTGACGGCCGCCTTTACCCCCAGAACAAGCGTCCGGTACTCATTTCCGTTAGAGACTGAGTCGACCCCAGGGCCATAGTGCCGCCAGAGGGTTTGGGTCAGTTTAAAAATCCTGACCCCCAACGGCACTTGAACCCTCGACCCTCCGGCTTGTAGCTCAGTGCCTTAACCACTACGCTACGGCGTGCCCCCATGTATATATACATATACATAAATATATAAATAAATATATAAATTACAAGCAGAAATATATTTAATTTAATATTACGTTTGTAATTAAAATAACATATTTTTATCTGAATATTTTTAAAACAGAACATTTCAAATTTTATATTGTAAGTTGTTTTAATGTGTAAGCAGTTAGCTTTCAAATATGGACAGATCAACACATAATATATTTTAAAACTTTTAATCTATGATAAATATCCATCCATAGCAATTCTGCCCGAAGGCAGGTCCTTCACAGCAATCATAACATTTTCAGGCTATGCTTGCAGCTTTACTAGGGAATTGTAGGTGCGAAATATGGTATTTCTATACGTATTTTGTATTTACTTGATAAAGGAAGAATTGCACATTGTTCGTTCCACAAATTTACGGTTATAAATAGATTTAATGTTTAAAATATTCATATCTTATTAAATTCAAATTTAAAAAGTTACCTTTCAATCTCAAGTTCACTGGCGTTGCTCCGCAACGTAAATTATTTGTTATGTCAAAATTTTTCTTATTCCTTTGTTACGAAATTTACATTTTTAATATAAACGTTATATGTCGCGTAGCGGGAATATATATATATATATATATATGTATATATATATATATATATATATATTAAATCAATTCAGACACACACACACACACATATATGAGTGTCTGTGTTTGTGTTTGTGTTATAATTAATTTTTTTATGTTGGTCAATATAAGCTTAATATGACATTGATAAGAAATATATAGTAGCTGATACACGGCGTGCGCTGCTGCACCTAAATCAATGATTTTTGTTTTCACATATTTGAAAAAGTAAAAGGAAGAATAAATACAAACTTACATTCTTATTATTTTTGGATTCCCCGTGCTGATTACACGGCGTAGCCCGGAAATCTACGCGTCCCGATTTTCTTGGCATCAATAAAAGACAAAAATGGATAGATATTGTGAGTTATCTCTAGAAGATAAAACATATGCTGTCGCCAACTTTTATGTAGCGTTTTTTGAGATATGCGATTCAGTGTACAGTAGTAATTTTGTGTATTTGTTATGGTTTAGGCAGATTAAGCCATTTAAGTGTAAAAAAAGTGACTTTTCAGGATGTTCAGTACAAAAGGTGTTTTTAAGGGCTTAGGATTTGAGTATATCACCTCTGTTATAGCCTTATGTTCATCCCGGGAGTCATCTGAATATATTGCAAAGAAAAACTATCGCAATCGGATCAGCGGTATGGCCGCGGATAAAGTACGAACAATCAAACATTAATTTTTATATATTAGATGTAGTAGTAGTAGTAAACATATTCCTATCGTTCGTATTAAAAAAAATGAAAATTAATGTGCATGAATGACATATTTGTGACAAAAGTGAAACAAAAATTGCTAGAATTTCGGGAGCTGTGCGACTTGTAGTAAATGATGAATACGAAAACAGTTTCTATTTTAAAATCCTTCCTAATAAGTATGTGTAAATTAAAAAAATAAATAAGAATCTTTCATTGTTTCTACTTGATGAGTAAATAAATGTTACTTAGTTAACGGGTTTTTGAAAAAAAAATGTTTTTTTAAATTGATATTATTTAAAAGTTATATAGAAAAATCTCACTTCTATACCTTATATCCAAATATATATATATATAGTTATTTATTACACCAACAGTTTTGTAATTGCCTTGTTACGGATACCTACATTTTTAATAAAAACGTTAAATATTGCGTAGCAAATATATATATATGCTATAAATTAAATCAATGCCCACACACACTCAAATATACGTGTGTGTGTTATAATTAAATTCAAGACGTTGGGCAATGTGTGCATAATATGACATGATAAGGAATATGTATAAGCTAATACCCGGCGTGCGCCGCTACACATAAAAAATTATAATATGTTTTTTTTTCATTCTGCTGAATAAGTAATAGGAAAAATAAATATAAATTTATATTCTTATTATTTTTGATTACCCCGTGCTGATTACCCGGCGTTGCCCGGAAATATATGCATCTCGATTTTCTTGGCATCAATAAAAAACGAAAATGGATAGATATTGCGAGTTATCCTTAAAAGATAAAAACGTATGCAGTCGTGAACTTTTTTGTAGAGTTTTTGAGATAGTCAATTCTCTGTACAGAAGTAATTTTGTGGATTTGTTAAGGTTTAGGCAGCATAAGCCCTTTAAGGGTGAAAAAGTGACTTTTCACGTTTCTCACTACAAAGGGTGATTTTAAGGGCGTAGGAATTGAGTATCTCAACCCTCTTATAGTCCTATGTTCAAGACGGCAATCAACTGAATATTTTGCAAAAAAACACACAATCGGATCAACGATATGGCCGCGCATGAAGTACATATAAACGTACATTCATTTTATATATTACATGAAGTAGTAGTAGTATAACATTTTTCTATCGTTCGTATATTTTAAATAAATAGAAGATTAATGTACATAAATGACGTTGTGTGACAAAACTTAAAAAAAAATTGTGATAGAATTTCGCCCGTTGTGCGACCTCTAGTAAATAATGAATATAAAAAAGTTTATATTTTAAAATCCTTTCTAATATGTTTATATAAATGTAAAAAATCAAAATCATTCATTGTTTGTACTTCCTAAGAAAATAAATTTTACTTATATAACGTGTTTTTTTGTAAAAAGGAATGTTTAAAAAAAATATCTTATTCAAAGTTTATATAGAAAAGTAGTACATATATATATATATATATATATATATATATATGTGTGTGTGTGTGTGTGTGTGTGTGGTGTGTGTGTGTGTTGGTTTTTTTGTTTCTTTGTTTGGTCGTACTTTATTCGCGGCCGCACCGTTGATCCGATTCTGATGACGATTTTTTCAAAATGTTCAGGAGATTCATGGGATGAATATCGGCTATAAAAAAGTTGAGATACGCAACTGGCATACCCTTAAAATCGCCCTTTTTAGTGAAAATCGGGCACAATGTAGTTCTTTGTACGCTTAAATGGCTTACGCCGCCTAACCAAAACAAATACACATAATTAATGAACACAGAATTGAATATATCAAAAAGCTCTACAAAAATGTCCGCGACAGCATATAAGTTAATACTTAAATATTAACATGTACGTACCTATTAGCAGATACAGTCGTCACGAAATTTAGTTAAAATGGTGTATATAAAATTAATTTACATCAACAGAATTTGATACGCATTTTATTTATATCACTCTTACGGAAAACTCACAATGGCCATTTTTGTCTTTAATTGATACCAAGATTATCGGGTTGAGTAGATTCCCGAACAACGCTGGATAATCAGCACGGGGTAACTAAAAATGTAAATTCATGATTATTTTTCTTTTTACTTACTCAAATAAACATAAAAAGAACATTAATTTTCATTTAATAATGCGTAGCAGCGCACGCTGGGTATTAGCTAGTATATAATAAAAAATAGTCCCACCTACTACCATTATGTCTCGAAACAGATAGATCATTGACGAGTCGGAGTGAGAGACTAGCAAAGAAGGTATGTGTATGTATGTATATATATATGTATGTATATATATATATATATATATATATATGTATGTATATAAATTACAAGCAGGAATATATTTTTTTCAATATCACGTTTGTAATTGAAATAACATATTCTTATCTAAAAATTTTTTAAAAAAGAACATTTCAAAATTTTATATTTTAATTTGTTATAATGTGTAAACAGTTAGCTTTCAAATGTGAACAGTTCAACGCTTAATATATTTTCAAACTTTTAATCTATGATAAATATGGTATTTCGAAATGTATTATGTATTTACCTGATAAAGGATGATTTGCACATTGTTCATTCCACAAATTTACGGTTATAAATAGATTTAATGTTTGAAATATTGATATCTAATTAAATTCAAATTTAAAAAGTTACCTTTCAATTTCACGTTCAGTGGCGTTGCTCCGCAACGTAAATTATTTTTTATGTCCACATTTTTGTTATTGCTTTGTTACGAAATTTACATTTTTAAGAAAAACGTTAAATGTCGGGTAGCGTGAATATATATATATATATATATATATATATATATATATATATATATATATATATATATATATATATATATATATATATATATATATATATATATATAATATAAGAAGAAAAAGAAAAGAAATCTAGCAAAATAAAATGGTTACACGAGCCAAATGAGGTAAATTTAGAAAAATTGGGTAGTATTAAACGGGAAACCACCAAGCTACTAAAGAGTAAAAAGGGGGAATATTTGAGAGAGAAGATTAATGATCTTGAAATGAATGCAAAGAAATAGGAGCATTAGAGAATTATATCAGGGAATTAGGATAGAGAAGAAAGAGTTTCAGGCTAGAACAAACATAATTCGGAATGAAAATGGGGATATGATTGCAGATTCCAGGAGTATATTAAATAGATGGAAAAGTTACTTTAATCAGCTACTAAATGTACATACAGAACAGGACATTGAGGAGGATAATTTACAGACAGCAGAAATGCTAGTCGCAAAGCTAAGTGCATTAGAGGTTGAAATGGCGATTGAAAAATTGAAGATGTATAAAGCATCAGGTTCAGATGAGATCCCAGCAGAACTGATAAAATCAGGGGGAGAAAAATTGATGGACAAGATACGCTGGTTGCTTAGTATGATTTGGGAAAAAGAAGCTCTTCCAGATGAATGGAAGGAATCAATTATCGTACCAATTTATAACAAAGGGGATAAAACTGATTGCAACAACTACAGGGGCATCTCATTACTTTCAACCTTCCTGACCCAATACATATTCAATTACTGGATCAGGATATTTCGAAAAATGAAGTGGTCTCTTCCATTAAATGTTTAAAGAATGGTAAAGCACCTGGAATTGATGGAATACCAGGGGAATTCTTGAAAAATATGATATCATCCAATAAATTATTAAACGTTTTGAAAACTGCGTTCAACAAACTTTTTAATGGAGGAGATTATCCGGAAGCCTGGGCGACAGGTGTCATCCAACCACTATACAAAGGAAAAGGTGGGGCACAGGTACCAGAAAGTTACAGGGGGATTTGTCTCTTGTCAGTGTTCGGAAAAATATATTGTAAAGTACTTTACGAACGCATGAGACAATGGGCTAAAGAGAACTATAGGCTCTCAAAATATCAGGCAGGTTTTAGAGAAGGGTACTCCACGGTGGACAACGTATTTGATCAGAGAACATTAATTGATGACAATCTGAAAATGAAGGGGGGTAAACTATTTTGTGCATTCATTGATTTTAAGATGGCATTTGATACTGTGGACCGAAGCGCACTTTGGGAAAAATTAAATCGGAAAGGATTGTCTCATAAAATGATACATGCCTTAATGTCAATTTATAAATATGTTAAATTTTGTATAAAAGTAGACCAAGGGCACATTACAGAGAGCAGTGAAGCCAATCGGGGAGTGAGCCAAGGTTGCATTTTATCACCAATGCTATTTAATCTATTCGTTGATGATATTGTAGACGTAATGCTAGAAGGAGAAATTGAGGCTCCGGAGATATGAAATGTTAATATTCCAGTCCTGTTGTATGCAGATGATTTAATTATCTGTTCCAAGACAATCAAGGGACTGCAAAGAGGTCTTGACGTACTGGAAATATACTGTAGTAATTGGGGATTGACTATAAATGTTAGTAAGACAAAAACAATGACATTTAAAAATGGGACGGTTTATGGTAGAGCAGAGGAATGGAAATACAGAGATCAAGTACTTCAAAACGTGAAACATTTTGAATATCTAGGTACGACGTTGAAAATGAACGGGAAGTGGAAAAAAAAACATATTGATATAGCATTATTTAAAGGGAGGAGACAACTTAACAGTGTACTCTGCATTCTGGGGTCGAGTGCCTGATATTCCAGTCAGCACATTAGAATAAATGTATGGGGCGATGGTCAGGCCAGTAATGCACTATGGTAGTGAGATTTGGGGTTTCCAAAGAACGGAAATACTAAATAAGGTATATACGCATTTTCTAAAATATATTACAGGACTTAGTAAGGCCGTTTCTAACTGTGGAATTCTATATGAATTTGGGTCATTCCAGGACGACATAAACTGTAAAATTCGTGTACTCAAATACTGGTTGCGAATAATCCAAGGTGAACAAACAGTGCTTAGAGCAATTTGTTACGACCACCAAATTAAAAACATAGATGTTAAATTTTGGGCAGACGAGGTTAGGAGAGAACTCCAAAAGATTGGGATGGGCTGGATATGGGAAAAAGGGACTGAAAATCGCAAGAACGTGTGGAGAAAAATAAGGAGGAGGTACTTAGATATAAACCAACAAAATACTTTCGCCGAATGTACAGGAAAACGCTCACTGTGTTTACAAACAGACCTAAAACACGCCTGGGGAAAAGAATCGTATATACTCAACCTAGGTTTTAAAGAGAGATCAGGGCTTGCTTGGTTTAGGCTAGGGGTATGGAAATTGCAAAAAATTAGCGACGAGCACGATATGCGAATATGTCCAATGTGCGGGAAATTTGAAGATGAGATACATATATTAGGACAATGTAATGATTTAGAATATTGGAGACATCAGTTATTACCGGAAATATTTCTAAATTCAAATCGGGAAAGATTGGCATGCTACGAGTTATTGGTAAATCCAGAAAATTGGTAAAACTTGGGTAGATTTCTGGACAAAACGCGGAAAATATGAACAACACTCATTCATGAATAAATATATGTTATCAAAATGCAATAACAATAATTCTTAATAATTATATATAAATTAATTAATGTATAATGCTATTGTGTTATTATTTAATTGTAATATTACTGTGTTTTCTTAAGTAATTGCAATGTTATGGTTGTTTTAGTGTATAGTGCTATTGTGTTATTATTTAATTGTAATATAGCTGTGTTTTCCTTATGTAATTGTAATGTTATTTGCTTTTTTAGTGTATAATGCTATTCTGTTATTATTTAATTGTAATATTATTGCGTTTTCTCTATGTAATTGTAATGTTATTGCCTTTTTTTGTTATTTATTTTTCTTCACACTAGTAGCAATTATTACTTTATTGTAACGGACTGTCAAAAGCACGTACGGCTTACTGCCCGTGCAACCCATATTTGTAAATAATATTGTAAATATCTTACTTTTGTCTAATAAAGTCCTACTACTACTACTACTTTCACCTTCGTACAAAATTCTAACAAATATATTAGTCAGCAGACTTACTCCCTATATTGATGACATTCTAGGAGATCATCAATGTGCATTTAGAAGAAACAGGTCTACAACAGATCAGATTTTTAGTATAAGACAGATTGTAGAAAAGAAATGGGAATATAATGGTACTGTACATCAACTGTATGTAGACTTCAAAAAAGCATATGATTCAATTAAGAGAGAGAAGTTATATAGTATCCTGCTGGAGTTCGGAATTCCTAAAAAGTTAGTTAGACTTATACGAATGTGTCTAAATGGCACAAAGAGTAGGGTGCGTGTAGGCAAGGAGTTTTCGGAAACTTTTGAAATCCAGAATGGGTTGAAGCAAGGAGATGCACTATCTCCTCTACTATTTAATTTTGTACTAGAGCATGCCATTAAATCTTTGGAAAATGAGGAAGGCTTACAACTTAATGGTATTAATAAGCTGATAGTTTATGCTGATGATGTAGTATTCTTGGTCGATAGAGAGGAGATACTAAAGGACAACACGCACACACTATTGAGTAACACTAAGAAATTATAACTGGAAGTAAATATCAATAAAACTAAATATATGGTCACACGTAGAAATTCATTAAATAATGGAACTGGACAGCTAATGACAAATGAGGGAAATTTTGAGGAAATGGCTGAATTCAAATACCTAGGAACAATAATCACAAATAGGAATGAGATGCACAAAGAAATTAAACATAGGCTCAATTCTGGGAATGCATGCTATTATGCATTGCAGAGACTTTTGATGTCCCAACTCCTTTCAAAAAACGTTAAACTGAAAATATATAAAACTATTATTCTACCAGTTATATTATATGGGTGTGAAACATGGATTCTTATTTAAGAGAGTAAAGGAGGTTACAAGTATTTGAGAATAAAGTACTTATCGATACTAGTAAAATTCATGGTGATTTTCCGTTGAGGTATTAGTTCACAGTAATATAATTTACGGTTAAAAACTATAATATAGTTACCTTGTAGGTTCGTCTCCTCAACTTAAGTTCTTTAAAACTCTGTAGGCCTTTCGGGACTAGTCCTATCATCAGCAGAATGCATTAGGTCCTTTCTTGTTGACCCTTGTTGAAGCACTGACTTGGTTGTGAGAATTTTGTACAGAGGATTGTTGTTGATTTCTCTTAGGATTGCGATTTCCTCCAGTATATTTATTCTTGTTGGAATGTTTTCTCTATGTACTATTGTGAGGGTGTTATCGATGTTATGCATATGGTGTCCAGCTTGAATTACATGTTTTGCGTAACTTGATTTTCCTCCATTGTAAATGAATCTCTGAAAAGTTCCTTGAATCTAATATTGAAGCTTCTGTTAGTTTTCCCAATGTAGAATTTATTGCAGTCTGTACATGTTAATTTGTAGAAGCCTTTATTGTCGAATTCATCTATTTCTTCGATGTTGTTGTTTATTAAATTGTTTAATTTGTTGTCAGTTCTGTAGGATATATTAATATTCTTATCGAGCTTTTTTAGTGTGTTGGCCAATTTTAATGTTTCTCTACCAGTGTACGTGAGAGTTATCCATTTCTTATTATTGTCATTGGATTCTATTTCAAGTTTGGTTATGTTGGTAATGTTCTTTTAAAAGAACTTAAGTTGAGGACACGGACCTACAAGGTAACTATATTATAGTTTTTAACCGTAAATTATATTACTATAAAGTACTTAGGAAAATGTTTGGACCAAGGAGAGATGAACAGACAGCTGAATGGAGAAGACTACATAACAATGAACTTCATGGTCTTTATAGGAAGCCAGATATAATAAGAACAGTTAAGTCTCGTAGACTGCGATGGGCAGGACATGTTGCACGTATGGGGAATGAAAGACTTGCATGGAAGCTTCTTTTAGGAAAGCCAGAGGGAAAACGCCCAGTTGGTAGACCAAGAATGAGGTGGGAGAATAACATTAACTATGATTTGAGGGACGTAGATTATACAGGGAATGATTGGAAAGGATTAGCTCAGGATAGGGATGTATGGAGAACTTATGTCCTTGAGGACATGAACCTACGGATTCGATAGTGCCAGTGAGTAAGTAAGTAAGATAAAACAAATGCTTTCTCTGACTTTTCTGTAGCGTTTTTTGAGATATTCAATTCTGTGTACAGTAGTAATTTTGTGTATTTGTTATGGTTTAGGCAGATTAAGCCATTTAACTCTATAAAAAGTGACTTTTCAAGATGTTCAGTACAAAAGGTGATATTTAAGGGCTTAGGATTTTAGTATCTCACCTCTCTTATTGTCTTTTGTTCATATTGGGATTCTCCTGAATATTTTGCAAAAAAAAAAAAAACTATCGCAATCGGATGGCCGCGCATAAAGTACGAACAAACAATCATTAAATATTATATATTAGATATAGTAGTAGTAGTAGTATCCATTTTCCTATCGTTCGTAGTTAAAAAAAAAAATTAATGTGCATGAATTTCATATTTGTGACAAAACTTAAAAAAAAAAGTTCTAGAATTTCAGGAGCTGTACGACGTCTAGTAAATAATGAATGTGAAAACAGTTTCTATTTTACAATCCTTCCTAATAAGTATGTACAAATTTAAAAAAATAAAAATCTTTCATTGTTTCTACTTGATGAGTAAATAAATGTTAGTTAGATAACGTTTTTTTTAAAAAAAGAATACTCACTTACTCACTGGCACTATCGAACACGTAGGTTCATGGCCGCGCGGACATAAGCTCTCCATACATCCCTATCCTGAGCTAATGCTTTCCAATCATTCCCTGTATAATCTACTTCCCTCAAATCATAGTTAATGTTGTTCTCCCACCTCATTCTTGGTCTACCAACTGGGCGTTTTCCTTCTGGCTTTCCTACAAGAAGTTTCCATGCACGTCTTTCATTCCCCATACGCGCAACATGTCCTGCCCATCGCAGTCTACGGGACTTAACTGTTCTTATTATATCTGGCTTTCTATAAAGACCATGTAGTTCATTGTTATGTTGTCTTCTCCATTCACCTGTCTGTTCATCTCTCTTTGGTCCAAAAATTTTCCTAAGAAATTTATTCTCAAATACTCGTAATCTCCTTTCCTCCCTTAAAGTAAGAGTCCATGTTTCGCACCCATATAATATAACTGGTAGAATAATAGTTTTATATATTTTCAGCTTAACGTTTTTTGAAAGGAGTTGGGACATCAAAAGTCTCTGCAATGCATAATAGCATGCATTTCCAGAATTGAGCCTATGTTTAATTTTGTGCATCTCATTCCTATTTGTGATTATTGTTCCTAGGTATTTGAATTCAGCCAATTCCTCAAAATTTCCCTCATTTGTCATTAGCTGTCCATTTCCATTATATAATGTATTTCTACGTGTGACCATATATTTAGTTTTACTGATATTTACTTCCAGTCCTAATTTCTTAGTGTTACTCAATAGTGTGTGCGTGTTGGCCTTTAGTATCTCCTCGCTATCGGCCAGTAGTACTACATCATCAGCATAACCTAACAGCTTATTAATACCATTGAGTTGTAAGCCTTCTTCATTCTCTAAAGATTTATTGGCATGCTCTAGTACAAAATTAAATAGTAGAGGAGATAGTGCATCTCCTTGCTTCAACCCATTCTGGATTTCAAAAGTGTCTGAAAACTGTTTGCCTACACGCACCCTACTCGTTGAGCCATTTAGACACATTCGTATAAGTCTAACTAACTTTTTAGGAATTCCAAACTCCAGCAGGATACTATATAACTTCTCCCTCTTAATTGAATCATATGCTTTTTTGAAGTCTACATATAGTTGATGTACAGTACCATTATATTCCCATTTCTTTTCTAAAATCTGTCTTATACTAAAAATCTGATCTGTTGTAGACCTGTTTCTTCTAAATGCACATTGATGATCTCCTAGAATGTCATCAATATAGGGAGTAAGTCTGCTTACTAATATATTTGTTAGAATTTTGTACGAAGTTGAAAGTAATGAGATGCCCCTATAGTTGTTTGCAATCAGTTTTTATCTCCTTTCTTATAATTGGTACTATAATTGATTCCTTCCATTCATCTGGAAGAGCTTCTTTTTCCCAAATCATACTAAGCAACCAGCGTATCTTGTCCATCAATTTTTCTCCCCCTGATTTTATCAGTTCTGCTGGGATCTCATCTGAACCTGATGCTTTATACCATCTTCAATTTTTCAATTGCCATTTCAACCTCTAATGCACTTGGCTCTCTGCGACTAGCATTACTGCTTGTCTGTAACTTATCCTCCTCAATGTCCTGTTCTGTATGTACATTTAATAGCTGATTAAAATAACTTTTTCCATCTATTTAATATACTCTTGGAATCTGCAATCATATCCCCATTTTCATTCCGAATTATGTTTGTTCTAGCCTGAAACCCTTTCTTCTCTATACTAATTCCCTGATATAATTCTCTAATGTTCCTATTTTTTGCATTCATTTCAAGATCATTAATCTTCTCTCTCAAATATTCCCTCTTCTTACTCTTTAGTAACTTGGTGGTTTCCCGTCTAACACTACCCAATTGCTCTAAATTTACCTCATTTGACTCGTGTAACCATTTCATTTTTGCTAGCTTTCTTTTCTTTACAATGTCGGCAGAAAGCTCATCAAAACAATTTCTTGTTTTGCCTCTTTTTTAAACAAAAAATGCTTTCTGATGCTGACAATTTAATAGTATCTCTTATAGCCTCCCATTCTTTATTTATATCAGTTTCTTCTTCGTTTGCCACATTGTCATCTGAAGATTCCAGTACTTCAAATCTATTATTTTCTATATAATTTTCAACAAATTCAACATTAAATTAGCACCGAAAAATGATTACAGCTTAGGTAATTTAATAAAAACCAACAAAAATGAAAAGATTGAAGACTGCAAAAAATCGGGAATTTATCAAATTAATTGTAAAGATTGTGAAAAGATATACATAGGAAAAACAAAAAGGAATCTAAATACAAGATTAAAAGAACACCTCAGAAATGTTAAAAATGGAGGAACCGAAAAATCTGCAATAGCTGCACATGCCTGGTCAGAAAAACATAGAATAGAAACCAAAAACAAAATTACTTAAACAATTGGAAAAACCGAAGCAACTCACAATTTGAGAAAAAATTTACATATGCAAGAATGAAAATACAACTATGAATTTTGAAATACCCGGTTATAAAGAAAGAGGACTGATTTGGAAATTCTTCGGTCGGCCACCAGATGGCGCGGAGGTCAGTCTGCAGGATAGAAGGCCGTTGGACGTCAGTTGTGAACGTGACGCAGCATTGAGAATGTCACAAAAGATGTGAAGAAACCCAGGGTCTGCTATGAATTATGAAGTATGAGGTGAGTGAAATAATAAAAAATAAACAACAATAAGAATAATTGTTTGTTTGTTTGCTCGTACTTTATGACCGGCCATACCGTTGATCCGTTTGTGATGCGGTTTGTTGCAAGATCTTCAGGAGATTCTCGGGATAAACCTAGGCTATAAAAGAGTTGTGATACTCACATCCTACACCCTAAAAAATCGACCTTTTTTGTTAAAAAAGTGCAAAAATAGCTCTTTGGGCGCTTAGATGGCTTACGCTGCCTAAACCATAACAAAAACACAAAATTAAAATACACAGAATTGAATATCTCACAAAGCTCTGCAAAAACGTCCGCAACAGCATTTCTTTATCTCTTGCGGATATAAGATAATAGCTAAAAACTAAAATGTACCTGTTGGCAGGTGTCGTTGTCCGCAACTCTGTTAAAATGGAGAATATAAAATGAATTCACCTCAACGAAATCTGATATTGACTTTAATAGTATTGACTCTTACGTATAACTCACAATATCAGTTTTTGTCTTTAATTGGTGCTAAGAAGATCGAGACAAGTACGTAGACACTTCTGCAAACAGAGCAGCACTTGGCGGGATTTCTTTTTACGGATAACTCATAATAACGAAAATTTGTGTTTCTGTTCATTTATGCCAAGAAGATCGGGATGAGTAGATTCCCGAGCAACGCCGGATATTCAGCACGACGTATCTAAAAGATAAAAAGTTTATAATTACTTTTCCCTTTACTTGTTCAACTAATCCAAAAAGCACATTAATTTTCATTTATATGTGAGTAGCAGCTCACGCCATGTATTAGCTAGTAAAAAATAAAAATTAGTCGCACCTACTACCATTATGCCTCGACATAGATAGTACATAGACGGGTCGGAGTGAGAGACAAACAAAGAGGAAGGGATATATATATATATATAATTACAAGCAGGAATATATCTAATGCAATATTACGTTTATTAGGAGAATAACGTACTCTTATCTAAAAATATCTAAAACAAGACATTTCAAATTTTATTTTTAAATTTGTTATAATGTGTGAGCAATTAGCTTTCAATGTGAACACTACAACACGTAATATATTTTCAAACATTTAATCTATGATGAATATGGTATATCTAAGTGTATTTTGTATTTACCTGACAAAGGAAGAGTTGCGCATTTATCTTTCCACAAAATTATGGTTATAAATGGTTTTAATCTGTGAATTTTTTATGTTTTGTTAAATTCCTATTGAAAACTCACTTTTTCAATTTCACCTTCAGTGGCGTTGCTCCGCAACGTAAGTTAAATTTTACGTATACATGTTTGTTATTGCTTTGTTACGAAATTTACATTTTAAATAAAAACGTTAGATGTTGCGTAACGGAATTATATATATGACATGATAAGGAATATGTATTAGCTAATATCCGGTGTTCGCTGCTACATCTAAATAGATGATAAAGTGTTTTTTTTCGCATTTAGACGTAAAATTGGATGGAAGAATAAATAAAAAGTTTTATTCTTATTATTTTTAGATACAATGTGCTGATAACCCGGCGTTGCCCGGAAATCTACGCATACCGATTTCCATGGCGTCAATAAAAGTAAAAATGGATACATATTGTGTGTTACCCTTAAAATACAAAAAAAAAATGCTGTCACTGAATTTTCTGGGGAGTTTCTTGAGATATTCATTTTTTAGTACTGTAATAATTTTGTGTATTTGTGACGGTTTAGGTAGCGTAAGCCATTAAATGTTAAAAAAGGGACTTTTCACGTTTTTCACTATAAAGGGTGCTTTTTTAAAGGTGTAGGATTTGAGTATCTCTACATTCTTATAACTAGAGTGAGGATTTTTATGAAATTTCATGTTTTAAACTATTGGTCAGAGAGCGCTGAGACAAAGTATCTTTACATTTTATGATATGTAGAATCAAATAAGACCTTCATATTTTTTCATATTTCATAATATTTTGGCAAAATGTTCATATTTCAGTAAAAATTTAATATTCCTTCATATTTTTAACTTTCAATTTTTTAAAATAAAATTTCTACTAATTCATTAGAAACATTTTTGGAGAGACTGTAGTTTTGAAATTTTTTGACAATGTAATATGGTAGACAGCGAAATTGCTAAGTATCCCATCTGGAACAAGATAAATAGATTTGATAAAAGAAAATAATTGAAAAAAGAAGAGACGGAATGACGAAGTGGAGGCTTTTGTCCGAGACTACAGAAAAAGAATAGGGATTTCCTAATCTGTACAAGAACATGATAAGTAGAATAACAATGTTAGAATAATAACCACCCACTCTTTTTTTTCAGGTAGAAACCTATTCCTTTTTGCTACGTAAGGACAGTCATTATTTTATGAATGTATTACAGTATTTAGACTGCTGCTGCTAAACTTGATGCTGTTCTGTGAAATAAGTTCTTGCTCCACAGTTTATGAAATTTGTAAAGTTCTTGTAGGTAAGGCCAATATTATTCTCACTTACATCAAACTATCATATATGTAGTGCAGTACATGATTGTTCCCATAACATCATATGGTGTGGAGAATACTTGTTGATCGTACAAAATAATTCTGACAGACAGGCGTTAAAAAATATATAAAAAGCTCGTAACTGTGTATTATGAATAGAATTGATAATTTGATTATTCAAAGCACATGCATACATATTGTGCTCGGGCAAATTTCATGGAAAAACTAATGTTAAAATAATTCCAACTACATTTCACTATGTTCATACGTGTAATGTATAGGATTAAAAATAATTGTAATTGCAAAGAGAGTTTTGAAATACTCCCTAGAATTATTTTTGGATTAATTTATTTTAACATCTTGTTTCTCCTAATATGACATATTTGCAATGGGCAGGACATGTGACACGAATGGGGGAATGAAAGACGTGCATGGAAGCTTCTTGTAGGAAAACCAGAGGGAAAACGCCCAGTTGGTAGACCAAGAATGAAGTGGGAGAATAACATTAACCATGATTTGAGGGAAAGATTATAGAGGGGATGATTGTAAAACATTGGCTCAGGATAGGGATGTATGGAGAGCTTATGTCCGTGCGGCCATGAACCTATGTGTTCGATTGTGCCAGTAAGTTAGTTAGTTAGGACTTGCTCTATGTTTGTTCTGATGCATCCAATTTAATGTTATTGCGACATTTATATTTTCTGGCTATATTTGTTATAAAACAACTAATTGAGAAGTGGAAAGAATTTAATATCCCCCTAATATATTATTTTTAGATTTTGAAAAGGCCTATGATAGAGTCAAACGGGACATAATGTGGAAAATATTGGAAAGCTACCAAGTCCCCAATAATCTAATAAATGCTATAAAAAGTTTATATGAAACCACATTTATAAAAGTAAAGTTAGATCATGGGAAAATAACAGATAAATTTGAAATTAACCAAGGTTTAAGACAGGGATGTGGACTATCTCCATTACTGTTTATTCTATATCTAAATAAAATTGTCCAGGAGTGGAAAAAACTAAACCCCCCAGGAGTAAAAATATGTAGAGGAAATCAAATACAAACAATAATCTTCGCAGATGATCAAGTACTTCTAGCGGAGAATGAAGATGATTTGCAGAGATCAGTGTTTAAATTGCAGAATACCCTAGAAAAATACAACATGAAAATATCTGAAAATGAAACGAAATCCATGGCAATCACTGGAAAGGAACTTTCGAGAGTAAAAATAATAATAAATAATAAACCAATAGAACAAGTAACACACTTTAATTATTTAGGTAATTATATATCACAGTTTCATAATCAAAAAGATGTTGAAACAAATTTAGAAAAATGTAACAGATTAAATGGTATAATTAGGAGACATTTTGGAAAACAAATGAGGAAAGAAATTCAATTGAGATTTCATAATACCATAGCTTAACCTGCTCTACTATACGGAAGTGAATGCTGGACACTTCGAGCAAAAGATAAATCCCGCATTAATAGTTCACAAATGAGATTCCTCCGATCACTAACTGGAATAACATTAAGGGATAGAATGAAAAGTGATGAGATAAGGATGCAGTGGAATAGTAGGGAAATAGTTGAACATATACAAAATTATCAGATTAAATGGTTCCAACACGTCCAGAGAATGTCAAATTCCCGTTTACCAAAGATGATTTACCACCTCAACCCTAAAGGCAAAAGAGACCTCGGTAGACCCTTCAACCGATGGAAAGATCAGTTTTTGTAGTCGCAGAACGGGCATCATCACCCAATACTGCATTCGGAAGAAGAAGAAGAAGAAGAAGAAGAAGAAGGAATTCATTATCTTTATGCAAGGTAAATAGAAGTCATCCAAACTGTACCTACTCTAAATTTTGTCAGTGGTATATTCGATGTAAGCAAGTTACAACGCTTACTATGTTTTGTTTTTTATTTATGTTTGGATTTCAAAATTAAATAACATTAGATAAATTAATTGATCGCGTTTTATATAAAACCAGTATTAATTTATTTAAATAAAGTGTCAAACTAAAGGCTTCGGAGGCCCTTGGGGTAGATGGATGTTGAGACTTCCACATTTCTAGACAATCTCCAAGGGATGTCCACTGGGTTCTCATCCCTGCTTGACGGCCCCTTTGCCCCAGAATATGCGTCTGGTAAAAGTAAAGTAATCCCACTACAGGCCTCAGGAGGCCCTTGGGGCAGTACTCATTTAAATTAATAGCTGAGTAGACTCTAGGGCTATGATGCCGCCAGAAGGTTTGGTCCAGCTAAAAACCTGACCCCATTGAGACTCAATCCCGCAACTTTCCGGCTTGTTAGCGTGATTCCTCACACAATATACTTCAATGTGAGCCATTAAAATTGCTTCAAATCACGAACATGATATTTTATTGATAACAATCAATAAAACCTCACAATGTTAAAAATTCCAACATGTATTATATTAAACGATATTTTATATTGAGTCAGAAGTAATGAAAAATTAATTAAAATGGAAATACAGTGAAACTTTTGATTTCTTGAGCTGCAAAAGGTCTTCTTGTCTCATTTTTGTGCTTGTATGTATACCCATAAATTATACAGGGCTTGTGCATATAAATATTTGTAAAAAGTTGAAAAAATAGTAGCTTCATAATATTTTTGTGTCCTAAGTTTCATAACTTTCATATTTTGCTATTATGATTTCATATTTTAGTATAATTTTCTACATATAATTCCTCACTCTACTTATAACCCTATGTAGTACCAGTAGTAGTAGCATAGATTTTCCTATCGTTTGTATTTTTTAAATAATTCGAAAATTAATGTGCATTAATGAAGTATTTGTGACAAAATATAAAAAGAATGCTAGAATTTCGTCCGCTGTGCGAACTCTAGTATAAAATAAATATGAAAAATGTTTCTATTTTAAAATCCTTCATGATATTTAAATATAAATTTTAAAAAAAGATGATTCATTGTTTGCATATGATGAGTAAATTAATTTTACTTACATAACGGTTTTTTGCAAAGAAATGTTTTTTTAGAAAATTGATTTTATCGAAACGTTATGTAGAAAAAACTTACTTCAATATATATATATATATATATATTCATTTTTATATCAGATATAAAATGAATGTTTGTTTGTTGGTCCGATGGTTTGTTTGCTCGTACTTCATGCGCGGTCATACCGTTGAAGCGATAGTGATGCAGGTTTTGCAAAATGTTCAGGATATTCCCGAAATGAACATAGGTTATAAAAGAGTTGTGATACTCAACTCCCACACCCTTAAAAATCGCCTTCCTAGAGAAAAACGTGCAAAATGTAGTTCTTTGAACTATTAAATGACTTGCGCTGCCTAAATCATAACAAATACAAAAAAAAATGTACACAGAATTGAATATCACAAAAGCTCTTCAAAAACGTCCGCGACAGCATACTTTTCACTCTTACAGATATGAGATAATAGTTAAAAATTAAAATGTACCTGATAGCAGATTCTGTCGTCCTCAACTTTGTTAAAATTGTGTGTATAAATTTAATTCACCTCAACGTAATTTGATGTGCATTCTATTAGTTTTGACTCTTACGGTAACTCACAATAGCCATTTTTGTCTTTAATTGATGCCGAGAAGATCGAGACAAGTAAGTAAATTCTTGTGCAAGCATTGCAGCACATGTTGGGTATTTGTTTACGGGTAACGTAAAATAAGGAAC
Source organism: Diploptera punctata (assembly GCA_030220185.1). Classification (NCBI taxonomy): domain Eukaryota; kingdom Metazoa; phylum Arthropoda; class Insecta; order Blattodea; family Blaberidae; genus Diploptera; species Diploptera punctata. The sequence continues at coordinate 720,234 of JASPKZ010007780.1, read as the reverse complement.
TTTGTCTTTCCGCTCATTTATGCCAAGAGATCGGGTGAGAAGATTCCCGAGCAACGCTGGATAATCAACACGGTGTATCTAAAAAAAATGTAAATTTATAATTATTTATGCTTAGTAGCGCACGCCGGTTATTAGCTAGTAAATAATAAAAAATACTCGCACCTCTTACCATTATGCCTCAACATAGATAGAACATTGGCGGGTCGGCGTGAGAGAGAAATAAAGAAGAAGGGATGTCTATGTGTGTGTGTGTGTATATATATATATATGTTATAATTAAATGTTTAACATTGAGCAATGCAAGCTTAATGTGGAATGATAAGAAAAATAAATGCCTGGACGGGATTCGAACCCGGATCTCTGAGTTTGTACCTCAGCGTGATATCCATTACACTACCAGGCGAATCCAATTCAAACACTTATTTTTCTTATATATGTTATACATATGTTATACATATATAAGAAAAATAAGTGTATGTTATACGTATATAAGAAAAATAAGTGTTTGAATTGGATTCGCCTGGTAGTGTAATGGATATCACGCTGAGGTACAGACTCAGAGATCCGGGTTCGAATCCCGTCCAGGCATTTATTTTTCTTCTCATTCCATATATATATATATATATATATATATATATATATAAATTACAAACAGGAATAGATTTATTTCAATGTTACATTTGTAATTACAATAACATAATTTTACCTAAAAATATGTAAAACAGTACATTTCAAATTTTATATTTAAATTTTTTTATAATGTGTAAGCAGTTAGGTTTCAAATGTGAACAGTACAACACGTAATATATTTTTAAACACTTAATCTACGATAAATGCAGTACGTATTTCTAAATGTATTCTTATTTACCTGATCAAAGAAGAGTGGCATTGTTCATTCCACAAATTTACGGTAATAAATAGATATAATTTTTTAAATATTTATATTTTATTACATTCAAATTAAAGATTTACTTTTTCTATTTCACGTTCAGTGGCGTTGCTCCGCAAGGGAAGTTATTTATTACGTCAACATTTTTTATTATTGCTTTGTTACGAAATTTATATTTTTAATAAAATCGCGGAAATATGAATATATATATATATATATATATATATATGTGTGTGTGTGTGTGTGTTATAATTAAATTTTCGACGTTCGGGAATGTAAGCTTAATATGACATGATAAGAAATACATATTTGCTAATACCCGGCTTGCGCTCCTACACCTAAATATATGACATGTGTTTTTTGTTTGCATTTATTTGAGTAAGAAAAAGGAAAATAAATATAAATTTATATTCTTTTTATTTATAGATACCCCGTGCTGTTAACACGGCGTTGCCCGGAAATCTACGCATCCCGTTTTTCTTGACATTAATAATAGACAAAAATTGAGAAATATTACGAGTTATTCTTGGAAGATAAAAACATAGGCTGTCGCGGACTTTTCTCTAGAGTTTTTTGAGATATTCAATTCTGTGTACTGCAGTAATTTTGTGTATTTGTTATGGTTTAGGCAGCGTAAGTCTTTTAAGGGCAAAAAAAGAACTTTTTACGTTTTTCACTACAAAGAGTGTTCTTTAGCGGCGTAGGATTTGAGTATCTCAACTCTCTTATAGCCCTATGTTCATCCAGGGAATCTTCTGAATATTTTGCAAAAAAAACTATCAGAATCGGATCAGCGGTATCGCCGCGCCTAAAGTACTAACAAAAAAGCATTCATGTTCTTATGTTAGATGAAGTAATAGTAGTATACATTTTCCTTTTGTCGTAGTTTTTAACTAAATCGAAAATTAATGTGCATAAATGACGTACTTGTGACAAAACTTAAAAATAAAATGAGCTAGAATTTCGGGAGCTGTGCGACCTCTAGTAAATAATGAATATGAAAACAGTTTATATTTTAAAATCCGTTCCAATAAAATATATAAATTTAAAAAATCAAAAACATTAATATTTTGTACTTGCAGTGTAAATAAATTTTACTTACGGTATATAACCGTTTTTAGTAAAAAAGAATACTTTTTAAAAAATTGGTTTTAATCAAAAGTTACATAGAAAAAAACGTAATTCTATGTGTGTGTATATATAAATATATAAAGCGTCACTGCTATAAAGTAAAAATATTCTCTTTAATTTGTTTACTTGTTACAGTCAACTACTAGGTGACAGTGAAGACCGAGTTCTCGCGACATCTAATAATATTGGAGAATATAATATATATATATATATATATATATATAAGAAAACTAAATATTAGAATCGGATTCGCCTTGTGGTGTAATGGATAACACGCTGGGGTACAGACCCAGAGTTCCGGGTTCGAATCCCGTCCATTCATTTATTTTTCTTATCGTGTCATGTATATATATATGAATGTTTGTTTGTTGGTTTGTTTGTTTGTTCGTACTTCATGCGCGGCCACACCGTTGATCCGATTGTGATGGGGTTTCTCTATAAATTAGTTGTGACGCTCAACTTGTACCCCTTCAATATCGCCCTTTTAGTGAAAAACGTGCAAAATGTGGCTCTTTGGATGCTTAAATGGCTTACGCTGCCTAAATCCACATCAAATACACAACATTAATGTACACGGAATTGAATATCTCAAAAAGCTCTAATAAAACGTCGGCGACGCCATATAAGATAATAGTTAAAAATTAAAATGTACCTGTTGGCAAATGCCGTCGTCCTCAAATTTTGTTAAAATGGTGTATATAAAATTAATTCACCTCAACGGAATTTGATGTGTATTTTATTAGTATTGACTCTTGCCCGTGCGACCCATATTTGTAAATAATACTGTAAATATCTTACTTTTTGTCTAATAAAGTCCTACTACTACATTAGTATTGACTCTTATAAGACTTTATATTCTTATTATTTTTAGATAGCCATTTTTTCTTTAATTGATGCTAAGAAGTTCGAGACAAGTACGTAGATTCTTGTGCAAGCATAGCAGCACATGACGGGTATCCTTTTACCGATAACTCACAATAATAATTCTTTCAGCTCATTTATGTCAAGAAGATCGCGAGGAGAATAATCCCGAGCAACTCCGGATAATCAGCACGGGGTATCTAAAAAATATAAATTTATAATTATTTTTACTTTCCATTATTCAACTAAAAATAAAATAGTTGAATGCAGGCTTTCACGGCCGGTAATCATGATGTTGAGTGATTCCGGGTTCTGTGGCCGTGGTCCATAGTTGGTGTTGATACCAGACGTTTCGCCCTCAACTGCGGAGGGCATCTTCAGTGGCGAGTGCTTCTAGGCGTGTTTCCTGGTCGGAAGCTCTACTTAGAGTGAACGCTGCGGGTGTTGTATTGATACTAGTGGTGGGAGCAGGATGAGCGGGCGTGGCTCTTGCTGATTGGCTAATGGTCGTCTCCTTGTTGTCCCTAGTGTTGATGCATTTATTTTTCTAGTGTACGGTACCAGGCCTTAGCATAAGGAAAATATTAACAGAAAAGAGGAAGGTATTAAACTGTCAGCATAAGGAAAATATTAACAGAAAAGAGGAAGGTATTAAACTGTCTAAGGCCTGGTACCGTACACTAGAAAATAAATGCATCAACACTAGGGACAACAAGGAGACGACCATTAGCCAATCAGCAAGAGCCACGCCCGCTCATCCTGCTCCCACCACTAGTATCAATACAACACCCGCAGCGTCCACTCTAAGTAGAGCTTCCGACCAGGAAACACGCCTAGAAGCACTCGCCACTGAAGATGCCCTCCGCAGTTGAGGGCGAAACGTCTGGTATCAACACCAACTATGGACCACGGCCACAGAACCCGGAATCACTCAACATCATAAAAATAAAATAAATATATTTTTCATTTATTTATACGTAGCAATGCCCGACGTGTATTAGATTGAAATAAAATAAATAATAGTTTAAAAAAACTAAAAAAAAAACACGCTTTATTAGAAAACCCAACTAAAAAATGAAAAATAATTTTAATTTTCAACCCTCTTGGGATAAAATTAAAGCAGTAAAAAAAATCATCTCCTCACATCTAGAATAAAACTAGAGGTATCTACAAAGAAACTAATTTTGCCATCAAAAGCGTGGGTGCTTTTTATAGTTTTTACGTTTTCGTCGTAGAGATTTTACTTTTGCCAATATATGTTTATTATCAATATCTTAATTGATATAGAGCACCCCACGCTTTGGACGGTAAAATTATTTTTTTTGTAGATAACTCTAGTTTTATTCCAGATATGTTGGAGATGATTTTTTTTGTTTCTTAGTTTAATTTTAACCCAAGCGTGTTGGAAATTAAAATTATTTTTAATTTTTTAGTTCGGTTTTCTAATAAAGCGCGTTGTTTCAGTTTTTTAAACTATTATTAATTTTTTATTTTGTAGTTTTAATATTTTACAGAATAAGATAAAAATGTAAATATCTTTAAATTCGATACTGTTGTAGTATGAGCTAAACGTAATACTCTACTAAAAAAAATCCTCCGAGCCGGATTTAAACCAGCGACTTACGGATTATCGAAATTATGTATCACTGCAGTCCACCGCTCTACCAACTGAGCTCTTACAACGATTTAGTAAGAGGTTGATAAGTCCGCAACCTATTATACCGGTTCTTGTTAATTTGATTTTCTGCTGATTCAGGCCAGGACTTTAGAAACATTTACGACATTATTATATTGTCCATATTCCTTTACAAGTATACAAAGTTTCAAGGCGATCCGATGATTTTAAGAGGGTGAAAATCGTGTTGAAAAATTCCGTTACATAATTACAAAAAGTCTTCTTGATTTTCTGATGATTCTGGCAAGGATTTTGGAATACATTTAAGAAATTATTGTATTGCCATTGGTCCTTTACAAGTATACAAAGTTTGAAGTCGATCCAATGATCTTAAGTGGGTGAAAATCGTGTTTAAAGATTCCGTTACAAAATTTCACAACTTTTCTTTGATTCTCTGATGAATATGGTCATGATATTAGATACTAAGTATGAAATTATTGTACTTTCGTTGGTCCATTACAAGTATACAAAGTTTCAACTTAATCCAATGATTTTAAGTGAGTGAAAATCTCGTTGAAAAATTCCGTTATTAAGATAGATACAGGTCAAGCTAATTTAAAGCGTGTAAATAAATAATTGTTTATATAAATAATAGTTTAAAAATATAAACAACACGCTTTGTTTGAAAACCGAACTAAAAAATGAAAAATAATTTTAATTTCCAACACGCTTGGGAGAAAATTAAAGTGGTCAACAAAAAAATCATTTCCAACACATCTAGAATAAAATTAGAGTTATGAACAAAAAAATAATTTTACCATCAAAAGCGTGGGGTACTTTTTATAGTTTTTACGTTTTCTTCTTAGAGACTTTACTTTTACGAATGTCTGTTTATTCTCAAACATATTAATTGATATTGAGCACCTGACGCTTTTGATGGTAAAATTATTTTCTTTTTGTTGATTACTCTAGTTTTATTCTATATGTGTTCGATTTGACTTTTTGTTGACCACTTTCATTTTATCCCAAGCGTGTTGCAAATTAAAATTATTTTTCATTTTTTAGTTCGGTTTTCTAATGAAGCGTGTTGTTTTAGTTTTTTAAAACTATTATTTATTTCTTTATTTTTTAGCTTTAATAATTTACAGAATAAAATAAAAGTGTAAATATCTTTATATCGATACTATGTAGTATGAGCTAAAGTAATACTCTTCTAAAAAAAATCCTCCCAGCCGAATTTGAACCAAGACCTATGGATTACTGAAATTAAATACCACGACAGTTCACCGCTCTACCAAAATAGCTTTTACAAAGATTGAGTAAAAAGTCGACAAGTCCGCAACCTATTATACCAGTTTTCATTGTTTTGATTTTATGAAGATTCTGGCCTGGATTTTAGAAACACAATATGAAATTATTTTATTATCTCGGGTCCTTTACAAGTATACAAAGTTTCAATTCGATCCAATGTTCCTAAGTGGGTGAAAATCGTGTTCAGAGATTACGTTACATAGATGCAAAGACCCTTTTTTGATTTTCTGATGATTCTGGTCAGGATTTTAGAAATAAATGAAATTATTGTACTGTCACGGGTCCTTTACAAGTATACAAAGTTTCAAGCCGATCCAATGATTTTAAGTGGGTAAAATCGCGTTGAAAGATTCCGTTGCAGAGGGATAGATAGATAGATAGATAGATAGATAGATAGATAGAAGCAGGTCAAGCTAATATAAAGCGTGTAAAAAACTAAACCAATACGCTTTATTAGGAAACCGGACTAGAAAATAAAAAATAATTTTAATTTCCCACACGCTTGGGATAAAATTAAAGTGGCCAACAAATAATCATCTCCAACACATCTAGAATAAAACTAGAATTATCTACAAAAAAATAATTTTACTATCCAAAGCATAAGGAGCTCTATATCAATTAATATATTTGATAATAAACATATATTGGTAAAAGTAAAGTCTCTATGACGAAAACGTAAAAACCATAAAAACCACCACACGCTTTTGATGGTAAAATTATTTTGTTTTGTAGATAATTCTAGTTTTATTCTAGATGTGTTGGGGATGATTTTTTTGTTGACCACTTTAATTTTATCCCAAGCGTGTTACTTACTTACTTACTTACTCACTGGCACTATCGAAACCGTAGGTTCATGGCCGCACGGACATAAGCTCTCCATACATCCCTATCCTGAGCTAATCCTTTCCAATCATTCCCTGTATAATCTACTTCCCTCAAATCATAGTTCATGTTATTCTCCCACCTCATTCTTGGTCTACCAACTGGGCGTTTTCCCTCTGGCTTTCCTACAAGAAGCTTCCATGCAAGTCTTTCATTCCCCATACGTGCAACATGTCCTGCCCATCGCAGTCTACGAGACTTAACTGTTCTTATTATATCTGGCTTCCTATAAAGACCATGTAGTTCATTGTTATGTAGTCTTCTCCATTCAGCTGTCTGTTCATCTCTCCTTGGTCCAAAAATTTTCCTAAGTACTTTATTCTCAAATACTTGTAATCTCCTTTCCTCTCTTGAAGTAAGCGTCCATGTTTCGCCCCCATATAATATAACTGGTAGAATAATGGTTTTATATATTTTCAGTTTAACGTTTTTTGAAAGGAGTTGGGACATCAAGAGTCTCTGCAATGCATAATAGCACGCATTTCCAGAATTGAGCCTTTGTTTAATTTCCTTGTGCATCTCATTCCTGTTTGTGATTATTGTTCCTAGGTAGTTAAGTTCAGCCACTTCCTCAAAATTTCCCTCATTTGTCATTAGCTGTCCATAGCGTGTTGGAAAGAAAAACTATTTTTCATTTTTTAGTTCGGTTTTCTTATAAAGCGCGTTATTTTAGTATTTTTAAACTATTATTTTTTAGTTTTCATATTTTTGAGAATAAGATAAAAATGTAAATATCTTTAAATTTGATACTATTGTATATGAGCTAAAAGTAGTACTCTACTAAAAAAATCCTCCGGGCCGGATTTGAACCACCGACCTACGGATTACTAAAGTTATATACCATTACAGTCCACCGCTCAACCAACTGAGCTCTTACAACGATAGATTAAGAGGTTGATAATTCCGCAACCTATTATACCGGTTTTTATTATTTTGATTTTCTGCTGACTCTGGTCAGGATTTTAGAAATGTTAAAAAAATAATGTATTCTCATTGGTCCTTTACAAGTATACAAAGTTTCGAGTCGATCCAATTATTTTAACTGGGTGAAAATCGTGTTGAAAGATTCCGTTACATAATTACACAAACACTTTTTTATATTCTGATGATTCTGGGCAGAATTTTGAAAACAATATATGAAATTACTGTATTGTCATTTGTCTTTTACAAATATACAAAGTTTCAAGCCCATTCAATGATTTTAAGTGAGTGAAAATCGTGTTGAAAATTTCCGTTACATAGATAAATACAGGTGAAGCTAATATTAAGCGTGCAAAATACTCGCACCTACTTCCATTATGCGTCGACATAGATAGAACATTGGCGGGTCCGAGTGCGAGAACAAACAAAGAAGAAGGGATGTGCATATATATACATACCTAAATTACAAGCAGGAATATATTTATTTCAATGTTACGTTTGTAATTAGAATAACATATTATCTAAAAATATATAAAACAGAACATTTTTATTTTTATACTTAAATTTGTTATAATGTGTTAGCAGTTATCTTTCAAATGTGAACAGTAAACCACGTAATATATTTTTAAACATTTAATCTATGATAAATATGGTATTTCTAAGTGTATTTAGTACTTACCTGATAAAGGAAGAGTTGCGCATTGTCCATTCCACAAATTTACGGTTATATTTAGAATTAATCTTTGAAATATTTATATTTCATTAAGTTCGAAATTTAATAACATATTTTTACAATTTCACATTCAGTGGCTTTGCTCTGCAACGTAAGTTATTTATTACGTCAACATTTTTGTTATTGCTTTGTTACGAAATTTACATTTTTAATAAAAACGTTATATGTTACGTAGAACAATAAGTATATATATATATTAAAATCTATGCACACACACACACACACATATATATATATGTTTGTTTCTGTGAGTGTGTGTGTGCGTTATAATTAAATTTTTGACGTTGGGTAATGTAAGCTTAATATGGCAAGATAAGAAATATATATTAGCTAAATCCGGGGTGCGCTGCTACACCTAAAGAGATGATAATGGGTTTTGTTTTGCATGTAGTTGAATAAGTAAAAGGAAATATGTATATAAATTTATAATCTTATTATTTTTAGAAAACCCGTACAGATTTCCTGGCGTAGCCCGGAAATCTACGCTTACCGATTTTCTTGGCATCAATATAACAAAAAGTGGATAGATATTGTGAGTTATCCTTAAAAGATAAAAACGTATGATGTCGCTGACTTTTCTGTAGAATTTTTTGAGATATTCTGTTCTGTGTACGGTAGTTATTTTGTGTAATTTTTATGGTTTAGGCAGCGTAAGACAATTAAGGTTACAAGTATGAATTATCACGTTTTTACACTAAAAAGAGTAGCCTACTTTTTTAAAAGTGTAGGAGTTGAGTATCTCAACATTCTTATAGCCCTATATAGTAGTAATAGTAGTGTACATTTTCCAATCGTTCGTATTTTTTAAATAATTCGAAAATTAATGTGCATTAATGACGTAATTGTGACAAAACTTAAAAAAAGTGCTAGAACTTCGGCACCATTTTAAATATATACAAAGCTTAAGTATAAATAAAAACAATCACTCATTGTATCTACTTGCTGAGTAAATTAACTTTACTTGGATAACGGTTATTTGTAAAGAATAATGCTTTTTGGAAAACTGATTGTATTGAAACTTTATGTCGAAAAACAAAACCGACTTAAATATTATATATATATATATATATATATATATATATATATATAAATTATTGTTTGTTGGTTTGTTTGTTTGTTTGCTCGTACTTTATGCTGACCATACTGTTGATCCGATTGTGATGCGGTTTTTTGCAAAATGTTCAGGAGATTCACTGGAAGAACATAGGCTAAAAAAGAGTTGTGATACTCAAACCCTAAACCCTTTAAAATCGCCCTTTGTAGTGAAAATCGTGCAAGTATAGCTCTTTGGAATATTTAATGGATTACGCTGCCTAAACCATAACAAACACTCAGAAATAATGACACAGAATTGAATATCTCAGAAAGCTATACAAAAACGTCCTACGGATATAAGATAATAGTTAAAAATCAAAATGTACCTTTTGACAGCTTCCGTCGTCCTCAACGTTGTTAAAATTGTGTATAAAACATGAATTCACCTCAACGGAATTTGATATGCATTTTATTAGCATTGATTCTTACGGATAACTTACAATAGCCATTTTTGTCTTTAATTGATGCCGAGAACATCGAGACAAGTACGTAGATACTTGGGGAAGCGTAGCAGCACAGGGCGGGTATTCGTTTACGGATAACTCACAACGAAATTTGTCTTTCAGCTCATTTATGTCAAGAAGATCGATATCAATTGATTCCGATTCAACGCCGGATAAACAGCACGGGATATCTAAAATATATAAATTTATAATTATGTTTCCTTTTACTTATTCAACTAACATAAAAAGCACATTAATTTTCATTTATTCATGCGTAGCAGGTCACGCCGTGTATCAGCTAGTAAATAATAAAAGATACTCGCAATTACTACTATTATGCCTCGATATAGATAGTACATTGAGGGGTCGGAGTGAGAGAGAAACAAATAAGAAGGGGTGTGTATGTATATATATATATGTATATATATATATATATATATATATATATATATAAAGAAGGTTTCTTGGGTTTTCCGCGTCTTGGATTCAAGTTCGGCCCCTGGCCTCTGACACAGACGTTTCGGCATGATCCCACATGCCATTATCAAGGAATTATAAGTTCGAGTCACAGGTTTAGGTCTTATATAATTAAACAAATAGAGTTTTCGTTGTGGTCCGTTTCCGAAGACGTACACCCATCCAAGGTTTAGTTATTATGTAGTTAAACACCTTCAGTTTTCAGTGTGGTCCGTTTCCGAAGCCGTACACCCATCCAAGCGTAGACCACGCTCCATGTTGCCCAACCGCGGTTTTCTTCATATCTTCTTCGCTGTTCTAGGGATGACATGGTTAGAAGCGAGAGCAGTTTTCCATATAGATGGTAATCTTTGGGCATCATCTCGGGTGTTCATAGTATGTGGCCTTTTTTCAATCTCTATTGCTTCTCTGTAGATTCTTGATTTTTCATGGTCTATTTTAGCCAACGTTCTAGTTCCTGTGAGGTCGATCTTGTGACCCCTCTGTTTCATGTGTTGCACGAGAGTTGATGTAGGTCTCGACGATTTATTGCAGCCTTATGTTTTTGAATTCGGCAGGAAATTCGTGTGTTGGTACGTCCTACATATGTTTGTTCGCAAGAGGTGCAAGGGATCTCGTAGATGCCTTGTGATTCTAAAGGTATTTTATCTTTAGCACACCAAAGTAAACGGAGATGGTGTTTTCCGAGTGAAATATAGTTTTAATTTGATGTTTTTGTAGTACTCGGCTTATTTTATCCGTAGTGCCTTGCACATATGGTAAGAAGGCGGTGCCTAAGGTCTGCTCTTTCTTCTCCGATGTGCTTGGTGCGTTTCTTGCTCGTTTAAACACTCTTTTCACTGCATGTTCGGGATAACCATTTGCTACATGTGTCCGTTTCAGTTGTTTTTCCTCTTCATGAAGATGATACCACGAGAGAAATCTTCAGTTTGCCCAAAAATCTACGGCCTTCCTAAAATCCACAAAGCGGATATTCCTCTTCGACCTATCGTCAGCTCCATTAGCTCACCACTGCAAAACATAGCTAAATATTTAGCTAAATATTTTCAACCATACGCAGAAGAAGCTGATTCTTATGTGAAGAATGCTGAACATTTCCTACAACATCTCCAGGATCAAGAAATCCAACCTGACGATCTTCTAGTAATCTTTGACGTTGTTTCTCTGTTCACTCAAGTACCTGTCAACGAAGCTATAGAATTCATCAAATCAGAGATCAAGCCACCAGACTACATCATTGAGTTGACTCAGCATTGTTTAAATAACGCCTACTTCAGGTACAAAGGTCAGACTTATAAACAAGTACAAGGAGTACCAATGGGATCGCCTCTTTCGCCTGTTATCTCTAATTTATTTATGACTTGTTTAGAAAGAAAGACCATTGAATCTTCAACACTTAAGCCAAATCTATGGTTGAGATACATTGATGATAAGAAAAGTGATCCCACAACAGGCCCGGAGTCCCTTGGGGTAGTAGGAGGTTAAGGCTCCCACTTTATCTAGACAATCGGCATTTTATGTCAGCCGGGTTGTCAGCCCTGCGTGACGGCCGTCTTTACCCCCAGAACAAGCGTCTGGTACTCATTTCCGTTAGAGGCTGAGTCGACCCCAGGGCCATAGTGCCGCCAGAGGGTTTGGGTCAGTTTAAAAATCCTGACCCCAACGGGACTTGAACCCTCGACCCTCCGTCTTGTAGCTCAGTGCTTTAACCACTACGCTACGGCGATACGTTTGTAATCTGGCCTCACGGTAGATCTGCTCTCAACTAATTCCTGGCACACTTAAACAGCCAACATGGTCAGATTAAATTCACTATGGAAGTTGAACAAGAACAGCGACTATCATTTCTAGATGTACTTGTGATAAGAAGACCTGAAGGAAGACTTGCACATACGGTATACCGGAAATCTACTCATACTGATAGATATCTGAACGCCGCATCACACCATCACCCGGCACAAATAAATTCAGTAATCAATACTCTCGTCATCCGATCACTGCGACTTACAGACCAAGATCATCTTCATGAAGAGGAAAAACAACTGAAACGGGCACTTCTAGCAAATGGTTATCCCGAGCATGCAGTGAAAAAAGTGTTTAAACGAGCAAGAAACGCACCAAGCACATCGGAGAAGAAAGAGCAGACCTTAGGCACCGCCTTCTTACCATATGTGCAAGGCACTACGGATAAAATAAGACGAGTACTACAAAAACATCAGATTAAAACTATATTTCACTCGGAAAACACCATCTCCGTTTACTTTGGTGTGCTAAAGATAAAATACCTTTAGAATCACAAGGCATCTACGAGAACCCTTGCACCTCATGCGAACAAACATATGTAGGACGTACCAACAGACGAATTTCCTGCCGAATTCAAAAACATAAGGCTGCAATAAATCGTCAAGAACCTACATCAACTCTCGTGCAACATATGAAACAGAGGGGTCACAAGAACGACCTCACAGGATCTAGAACGTTGGCTAAAATAGACCATGAAAAATCAAGAATCTACAGAGAAGCAATAGAGATTGAAAAAAGGCCACATACTATGAACACCCGAGATGATGCCCAAAGATTACCATCTACATGGAAAACTGCTCTCGCTGCTCACCATGTCATCCCTAGAACAGCGAAGAAGATATGAAGAAAACCGCGGTTGGGCAACATGGAGCGTGGTCTACGCTTGGATGGGTGTACGGCTTCGGAAACGGACCACACTGAAAACTGAAGGTGTTTAACTACATAATGTCTAAACCTTGGATGGGTGTACGTATCATTAAAGTGTTCTAGTGTTCTAGAAATTAGATAAATTCACGTGTGTAGTGTCTAAAGTTATAGTGTTGTGGTTCCTTCACTAATGTGCAGTGTAGTTCTATCCTAGTGACAAGTGGTTTCTAATAAAGTTAAGTGAAGTAGTAGACTAAGTCTTGGTATAACCAAGCATGGCTGCTGCATTTGATTTTCCAGGGTCTATGGACCCGGACGAAAATAATGAGGACATCAGACCTTTCACGTTGTGGGAAGAAGCCTCACAATTTTTCGAAACATATATTGCCAAAAAGAAAAGCGAGGAAAATACTCGATATCAGAGATATATACATGAGATACGCGGAGTATTCTTACTCATTATAATAATTTGGCTACTTTCCCCAGCAGTGAAAGATCTGATGCGGTGTGCGACATCACTTTGACCTGTATGAAGAAATTAGATAAGATATATGGTCAAGTACCGGAAAGTGTAACTCTGTACTCGCTCATGTTGAAGGAAGTAAAAGCTGCTGCCCTTGAGCTCCAAGCACACAGCTTTCTCCCAGAACATGACGCAAGTTCAGAAACAGATTCAGAGCAACAAGTAAAACCTAAACCTAGAGTAAAGGACATATTTGACATACCCATGCCTACATTTCTGAGAACTGAATCTGAACCTAAAGAAACAACGACTCCCAAAAAGAGGAGAAACAAAAGTAAAAGTAAAGGAATTAAAGTGTCCAAAACCACAGAAAATATTTCTGAAAAGAAAACTCAAAATTTACCCAAACAGGTCAAAGTGAAGTCTCCCACTGTAGTATCAGGGGTTGAGACTTCTAATAAATTTGCAGCATTAGCTGTTACCAATATGGAAGCATCAACTTCTGGAACTTCCTCTACAGTGGTTCCACCTGTAATTGCTGGTCCATCGACCGATACGACAAAAACTACACCTTCTCGAAATGTTGACTCTGCGAAACAGAGGCCCCCACCCATCACTGTCACTGGTCATGGGGATCTGTTTCGCATGAATAAAGAGATAAAGACACTAATAAGTGGGCCACTCAAAGTTGTTAACATAAGAGAAGGTTTGCGTTATTACGCAACTACAATGGAGGACTTTTTAGTCCTTAGACAGTATTTTAATTCCATTCACAAGGAATACTATACTCATTTGACTAAAAAGGAACTTCCATTGAAGGTAGTGTTAAAACGGCTGCCTTCAAATACTTCCATTGATGAAATAGAAGAGGAAATTAGGTCCTTGGGATTTCCTCTGAAAAGTACTAGGCAAATATTTGCTAAAAAAGATAATGTAGAGAAACCTCTCCCCATTTTCATACTTGAACTCGAGCGGACAGCAGAGGCTCTGAAAATTTATGACCTGAAGCGGCTGGTTTACTGCGTCGTATCGGTCGAATCTTATAGACCAAGGACTGGCCTTAAGCAATGCTTTAGGTGTCAGTCATTTAATCATACCTTTTCAGCATGCTGCCGGAAGGCACGTTGCGTAATCTGTGCCGAGGCCCATGGACATAAGGACTGTCCAGTTAAGGCCTCTGCACAGAGAGATGATAATTTGCTTAAGTGCGCAAATTGCGGGGCTAACGGACACCCAGCATCCTATCGTGGCTGCCCTGTTTTCCAGGCAGCGCTTGTGAGTTATAATAGGGCAGCTCAACCCAAACAACCTATATCTCAACCTAGGACATTCACTTCGGTGAAAGTCCAACCTAATTTTTCCTTTTCCCAATCCCTAAAGAAGGGCACCTCTTCACTAAACCAAAAGGTGAACAGCAATGTTCAAGGCCAGGGCCAGCAATTGCCTAAATTACAACTAGGGCAGCAGGTTGAGGAGTATCTCCAGGGTCTTCAGCCAATTTTGGCTGAACTACCCTCTCCTATGGAGAAATTCCTTTTCCTGCACAGGATCTTTAACCTGTGTAACATAGGTTAAAGCTAAGTGAACCACAAACTAAATAGATTGTGCGAGTTGCTCGCATAGAATGTGATATCAGGCTGCACTACCCAGTGCGACTTGATATCTATATACTGTGTGGACATGTCCACAATTTATTATTCAGCTCCGTAGACCAAAAGAAACCATCTTGTCACAATGGCTAGGATTAAACGAACCACAATCCTAAAACGATAGCCACTACGGAATTAACTGCCAAGAATGCCCAGTGGGTAACAGTATGCAGAGCCCAGGACGGTGCCAAGTCACCGTCACTCAATTGTTGTGTTGATGGGTGTACGTGATGAGAGTCGAGTCCCAGCAGCCGAAGAGGAAGGTTCTCCAGGAAGCAGCAGGGAAGGGGTCTCCAAGCACCGCGCAGCGCAGCCTCGCCCAACCGCCGCCAGGGGGTGTCGAACCTCCGGCCTGCAAACTGCTGATCCAGTCACCACGTGGCGCTAGCCACGTGCTCTGAGCTAACCGTCTGACGCCATTTTCTTTTTCAGGGGAGGGTTCTCCATTACCTACCTTTTTACCTGGTTAGTACCTACTACCCTAGAAGGCACTAGGCCTTGTCCTGTCGGCCCCTAGCTCGACCTCGAACCCAAGGTGTTTGTCAGGGCAACTCCTACCTGTGTACCAATAATTTCAACCTTCAAAAGAACCCTCCACATATTAGGAAAATGTCTCGACGACCAGGATATTCCATTTATGGCAATTCTCCACCAGCCGCGTATAGGACACGCAGTAAAACAGTCCCAAAGTCACAAAATCAGAATAAATCTGATAAAATCTCGACTCCAAAACGACAAAATGTCGGTCAAAAATCCTGCACAATAGACTCTCTGCCTCCAGTCACTTCACCATCTAATATTGGAGGAGAAACTGAAGTCACAGAGTCGCAGGAACAGCGCGTAGGCGTAACGAAACCTTCAGCATTGCTGATAAGACGAGAATATCTCGCTCAACTTCAAGCAATGCACAAGGCACTTAATCCAACTGTTGGAGCTGCAGTAAAATGCCAAGTTACACGGTTGGGCACTCGAGTGTTGTTGACTTCACTGACAGCTCACTCTGAGTACAAAAAACTGCTGGAGCAGCATGAAATACCTTATCAAGAAGGTACAAAAAAGAAAATACAAACACGTAGATTCGTGGTAAAAGGAATTGACCCCTCAGTGGAACCATCAGAAATCCAGAAGGATCTCAGTGATCTCGGATTCCAGGTTCTAAAAGTAGTCAATATGACCTCTGCTAGAACCAAGGGCCCGCTGCCTATGTTTATGGCAGTTCTGGTGGATGATTCCTCAGTAGGCGAGGCTGAAAAGGTAACACGTCTCTGTTTCTACAAAGTAAAAATAGAAGGTTACCGAAGAATAACTATCAAAAAACAGTCCTCTGAACAGGCAGTCGTAGATGAACCCATTCCTCCTGCTAGTGAATTCCTCCCAACTCAGACACAAAGAGTAGAGCCAGCAGCTCCTCTTGTCGAAAAACATGGACCTAATAAAGGAAAAAAGGCAGTTCAAGTTGAAATTATTCCTGCTGCCAAAAAAGAAACAGTGCGAGGGAATAAAATTCCTCAAACTGTAAACAAAAAACATAAAAAATCAGTACAAACTGACAAGCCAAAAGTCACAAGTACATATTCTCAGACAGAGAATATTGTTACCAGTGAATTAAATCCTAAAACAGTTGATAATGGCACATCAACTGATCAAGTGACACAAACCAAAGCTGAAATCAAATTCAGCAAAAGAACTCAAACACGGATTGAGACAAAAGATCAGGTAATGAATACTGATAATACTTGCACATGTAATCCTGGATGTCCTACATTTATCACGGACCTACCAGTGATACATTATTTCTCTAGAGTCATTGCAAATATGATTGAAGAGAGAAAACAAGCAAAAACTCTTACCCTGAAAATGGTCAGTACTACAGAGAAAATAATAGGATGGCATGTCATTCACGAAGGCAAACATCCTATTAAAACATACTTCCCACATAATTATCGACAAGACAGGTGATTTTGACGGCTATTCGCCTAAAAGAACCGTCCTAAAAATAATTTCAAATAGGTGAAAAACCAGCTATTCACCTCTAAAAGCTGGAAGGCCCTACCGATTTGGCCATATTTCGATCAATTTTCACTAACTTCAAACCTAC
Source organism: Diploptera punctata (assembly GCA_030220185.1). Taxonomy (NCBI): domain Eukaryota; kingdom Metazoa; phylum Arthropoda; class Insecta; order Blattodea; family Blaberidae; genus Diploptera; species Diploptera punctata. Next base: position 702,996 of record JASPKZ010007780.1, on the reverse strand, counting down.
TCTGTCAACGGTTTCGGTGGTTTCCTTGACGCTAAGACAAATGTCGGAGTAGGCCACTTGATTCCACCAGTAAATTATCATATATCCCATTAAATATTCAAAATTCAAAATTAAGGGCAATTTCACAAAATTAAATTCTAAAACACATTAAATTAATTAACCTATCCTGAAACAATTCAATCTAAATTATTATTTTCAACAACTACTCTGTCAAGGTTTCTGATGGTTTCCTTGGCGTTAAGGTAAATACCGGAGTAGTCCCCTTTGCTCCATCAGTAAATTCATTATTTCCTTACTGACCGGGAAAGTGGATGTTGAGAGAGATTTCATTTCAATTTGGGACTGTTAGCCAATGCCTTCTCACCCAGACGACTGCTGCCTTCGTACCTCTTCGGATGCGAGCTTCAAAGGATCGACTACGTATAAAAATTTAGAAAAAAAACTGCAAGTCCATAAAAATCAATAAATCAGGAAAAATATACAAGTCCTATATTCCATAAGAATGTAGGAACAATCACTTAACGGCTGCAATATCACTTCAGAGGTCATGGTAAAGTGCACTATAGCGCTCAAGTAGACCTCGATAAAAATTCTATGTCCAAAATTATAATGAAAAAATTTTTCTAAGTCCATTAATATTCACCGCAAATGCGAGACCACTTACAGCAGGCTCATCGCCCGCCAACATATAGCCGGTTAGTCACGGTGATCTGAGCAAGGCAGAGTACCTGTATGGGTGACCACCAGGGAATGCCATGTGCTCGACTGTGATTGGTCAGACACCACACACTTTTAAACATTAATTATTTCATTATTAACATTTCCAAAATAACATTATACATTAGTACATTATAATACTAACTATTATTAATAATAAAAATCCCATTTTATCGGATTTTAATAAATTTTAAACATATATACCGACTTCGGTAAATCAACCAATCAGAACGGAGCACTACACAGCTACACGTATCTTCATCCATGTGAGGGATGCGAGTGAGGAATTAGTGAACATCTTACATTTATAAGTAAATGCTTACCGGCATTACTTATTATTCAAAATTTTTCTTGGGGTTAATGGCCACAGGCTTCGTCCCCAGTCAACTTCGGTTGGCCGGCAGCGTGGTAGCCGCAAAACCAGCCGCATTCTGCGCTGTCCATCTTGCTTTAGATAGAGATAGAGGATGGGTGTACGTCTTCGGAAACGGACCACAGCGAAAACTCTATTTGTTTAATTATGTAAGACCTAAACCTGTGACTCGAACTTATCATTCCTTGATAATGGCATGTGGGATCATGCCGAAACGTCGCAGTCAGTGGCCAGGGGCCGAACTTGAATCCAAGACGCGGGAAACCCAAGAACACTTTCCTATTCATACTTATATCCGCGAAAATCTGCAATATAACATATATATATATATATATATTCTCGCGACATCTTGTAATAATGGGGAATATAATACATATATAAGAAAAATAAATGTTTGAATTGGATTCGCCTGGTGGTGTAATGGATATCACACTGAGGTAGAGACTCAGAGATCCGGGTTCGAATCCCGTCCAGGCATTTATTTTTCTTATCATACCATATATATATATATATATATATATATATATATATAAATTACAAGCACGAATATATTTATTTCAATGTTACATATGTAATTATAATATCATATTCTTATCTAAAATATATAAAACAGAACATTTGAAATTTTATATTTAAATTTGTTATATTGTGTAAGCAGTTAGATTTCAAATGTGAACAGTACAACACGATATATATTTACGAACATTTGATCTGTGGTAAATATGGTATTTCTAAATGTGTTTACTTATCGTGCTCTTTCTTGATGATGTTATTACCAATCAGAAACTGACAACATTATTATTTGCAACAGAAGAAGAAGAGATGGTTATAGAGATGTGAAAGTAGATCGACGCTATTTAATCATATAAAAATATAAATTTAAATAATTGTTGATATGTTGAACTATATTGGTTTAATTTACATTGAAAACGTAAATAGAAACGACGTAAGTCTAATGAAATAAAAAATATATAAATATTTAAAGCAAGAAAATAAAATCGCGAATACTACCAAGCTAAAAAAATATATCTGATAAAATGATAGAAACGATATTCATAAGTTTCATCTTTATTGCTAAATACCAATCTTTGAATAAATAACTTACATCAAAGTGCTGATCACAAATATTGGCGCTTCCAACTTTGAGGCACGGAGATTCTTGTAATTCTTCCAACTTTTGAGTACGAAGATTCTTGTAATTCTTCCAACTATTGAGTACGAAGATTCTGATAATTCTTACAACTTGGGAACCTGGATATTCCTGGATGTTTAGCAACGTTGGAGTAAGAAAAATCCTGTGATTCCTGCAACCTGGATTTTGGTGATATTGTGAAACAAGAACCACGAGAGTCGAAAATTTCTACAATTGGTGAGTGGGATAGAAAGAAGAATTATTTAATTACACTGGGGAACAGTGATTTTGGTGCCTTAATGTTTTCACCTATTTATGGGTATATTTGGGTCACTGATTCCAAAGATGATTTCAGTTTCGTCCTATCAGCTCTAGTTTTTGAGATAGAGTTTATTCAAATTATATACCAGTTCAAAAATACTGGTCCACATATACAACTATATTACTCGCATACAATTAAATACAAAAGAACAAATACTTTCTTTTTCATGAAACAACTGTATCTATATAACTACCATAATTTATTTACACATTAGTCTCGTTAGAATCATTAATTTTCCTCCATCAGGTCGCAGAATCCCCGTTTCTGTGATTTCCTCCGATGCAATGATCTTGGACATTCTCGGTGGATGCTCCAACAGTAGTCCGCCATCATATGTATATCCCACCGTCCACGATACCTTTCTTCCATTGTACTTAATTCCTGTGAAAACGCTCACCCTGTTCCTCACTTACATCTCCAAGATTGTCTGGAAATCGATCCAAATGACTGTGTAGGTAGTGTAATTTGATGCTCATGTTACAACCTAGTGCACAAAAAGCAGTGAGCATATTCTCCACTAGTTCATCACTATTAGGAGACTTATAGTTTCCAAGGAAATTCTTCACTACCATACAGAACGAAGACCATGCGGCTGCTTCAGTATCATTCATTGAGTCTTGAAATTGATGGTCATTAATAAGTTGGCGGATTTGTGGTCCATCCAATATACCTGCTTTTATTTTTTCCTTACTCAGTGCAGGAAATTTTGTACATATGTAGCCAAAACATGTTCCATCTCTATTCAACGCCTTGATGAACTGTTTCATTAAACCAAGTTTAATATGCAGTGGTGGCAAGATGATGTTGTTTCTGTCAACCAAAGGTTCTGCAACGATGTTTTTTTCTCCAACGGTCATGCTTTCTCTAAGAGGCCAATGCCTTCTCACCCAATGTTGATCTTTGGCTCTAGAGTCCCATAAACATATAAAGCATGGGTATTTGGTGTACCCACCTTGTTGTCTAGAAGAAAATTCACCATCTTGAGATCGACACACATTACCCATTGGTGATCACGGTAAGAGATCTTCTCTAGCACTGTAGCTATTGTATGTTGATTTTCACGCATAGAAACTGAGTGACCAATTGGGATTGACCTGTATATGTTCCCATTATGCAAAAGAACACATTTTAGGCTGCGTTTGGAGCTATCTATAAATAACCGCCATTCACTTGGTGTGTATTTTCTTACACCCAGCTTCATTAACAGTCCTTCAACATTCATACAAAAAACAAATTGATTTTCTACTGTGAAGAATGGCAGGAAGTCTGTTTTCTCTTTTGCGATAGACTGTGACCTTTGTTCCCGGTAACAGACATTGTTTCTCTGCCAGCCTGGAAGCTAACAACTCAGATGACTTCTTTGGAAGACTTAGATCCCTTATGAGGTCGTTCAGTTCCGCTTGACTAAAACCGGATGAAACTGATGAAGGTCCTGGGAAATCGCTGTCATTTCCCTCAGAATAGCTTTCAGTTGAATCATCCTCTTCTTCTGGTGACTCTGGAAGACTGGTAAAAATGGAACAGGTATCTCCTCTGAATGTGGAACAGGGCGTCTTGCGGAGCGTAGATTGGGATATACCCATCTATTCCGGTTTTTGCTATTGATGCCCTTTACATTGACTGAACAAAAATAGCAGTCATCACTATGGTTAATTTGTTCTCGCCAGATCATTGGTTCCCCAAATTTCAAGCATTTCCGTTTCCCATTTGTCCATTGTCGTAGATGCTCTGTGCACGTTTTACATACAATGTGAGGTGCCCAAGGCTTATCTTGATCTCCCAGTTGTACTTTGAAATAGGCCAAATAAGCTCTTCTTACAAAGTCAGTTATAGGTTTTCTTTGTTGAGTGAATGTGTACTCCCCACAGATGAAACAAAACACATCAGGATTATTCACACATTTTCTTCGTGTTGAAGCCATGTCAGTCTAGAAAAAGGATAAACAATTGTCAAATTAGTAAAATTACATATGCAAACGGCAACAACAACATGAATATAACTTGGATTAAATCAATTAGTATTATGCAAACAATCGATTTACAATGGTGGTACATAAGAGCAGTATCATCAATATCTTGCAAACTAGAGCTGCTGCAACAAAATGGATGACATTTTTGGAATCAGCAGTGCCGAAATACCCAGAATCAGGTGAAAAATTTCAGGCACCAAGAAAAAAATATTTTTTTGTTCCCCAGTGTTATCATTGTAAAAAGTGAATCATTTATATTTGGTAGACATATTTTTAATTTAATAATCATTAATGCTACGAAGAAATAGAAAGATAGTTGGAGATAAAACAAATATGGCTACGAATATCAGTGGTAGTGATCATATTTTAGAACCTAGTAACATTACATCAGACATGTCAATCCAAGAAAATACTATGTCACAAATGGATAAGGACAGTAATATTGTAAATACTGGCAATAATTCTAATAGTGTTGAACCACCTCCTTGGTTAAAGTTATTAATGTCTAAAATAGAGGAAAGTAATAGAAAAATAGATGGGTTAAGTAACAGAATGGAAGAAAATAATAGTAAAATAGAGGATAATATCTCCCATCTCAATAACAAGATGGAGGATAATTTCTGTATACGTAAACAGGAAATTAATGATAATAATGTTAAATTAGACCAAAAATTGGAAAATATTGTATTTGAATGTCATCAAAATAACATTAGGTTAGAACAGAAAATTGTTGATGTAAGCAGAGAATGTAGTAATAAAATTATTCATTGTAATGTTAAAATTCATGACATTGAAACTTCCATAACTGAAGTTAAGCAAACTTGCCAAGAGAAAATAGATGAACTAAGTTTTCAGGTAAATGATATGTTAAAAATATCAGAGGAAAATGTAAATATAAACTGTAATAAAATTCAAACAAGGATTGCCATTGATGTAGAACAAATTAATAATATGGTAGAATCTTGGATAGACAAAATTACTGACTTAGAAAAGAAATATCAAAATAGTTCTGATAAACATAGTAATATAGATAGAGGAAATGAGTTTACAACAATGCAATCTAACAATGATAGTAACAAACCTCCTTCTGAAATTCACAATTGTAAAATTCTTGATAAGTTATTGAATGAAACACATTTACCATATTTCAATGACAAATAAGAAAAAAAGTCCTATTGACTACATCAATGAATTGGAAGAGTACTTTCATATATAAGATATAGATGATAGATACATGTTTTTTGTAAAGAAAAGTTTAAAAGGAAATGCTGAATCCTGGTTTAAAATCACATGTCATGATTTAATGTCTTATCACACTTTTAAAAATGCATTCCTACGTTATTTTTGGGGACCTGAAAGACAAAATAAGTTGAGACTAGATCTAACTGGTGGTACATTTAACAATTATGGAAAACAGAGTTACTTCAATTATTTCCTTGAAAAGGAAAATATGGCTTCTTTATTGCAACCTCCCATTGAAGAGAAAACTCTAATGTCGATGCTATCTCATCATTTTCCTGATGAAATCAGATACCATCTAATAGTAGTAAAACCACAAAATAATCTGAAATGTTGGAATTATTGTCCTTATTGGAGAATAAAAGGGAAATTGATAAGTGTGAGAGAAGAAATTTTGTTGGGGAAGGGGCAGAAGTCAACAATAAGAAAAACAATCATGAATATAAGAGAACAGGAGACTATCAAAATAATAATAAGGTAAATATTCCATACCCTATAATAAATTTGTTCAGGATAAGAACAGTCCGAACAAAAACAGAAATCAAAAATGGAAAATACCAGAACCATAACCAAAATACATGGTCAAGAAGGAATGATGACCATAATAGACAAGTAAATTATATAAAAGTAGGTAGAGTAGAGGAAGACAGAAATAAATATTGGACGTCTCCTAGAAGAAGGAAAAGAAGAAGAAATTCTTATGGAGATGAGAATAGGGAAGGTTATTTCCAAAGGCAACACAATTACCAACCCAATAATAATGAAAACTGTTAAAAATGAAAGGATAGACTATAGGAATACCCAGAATCCTAGTCAAAATAATGAAAATGTGGCGATATAATTTGTAAATGATAATCCCAGAGGTGAAACTGAAATTGAATTAAGGGTACCTCGTTCTTTAAATGCAAATTAGGTGCATTAGAGACTCCGCAATATACCTCAGTTTATTCGAACTTAGAGGTCGAGCATAAGAGCTTCTATGGTATTCAAAATTTAGAAATTTTACCAACAGATTTGATAGGAGAATGTAATTTATATACCTCTAGAAGTAACTTATTGAATGATAATATGAATGTTACTAGAGATAGTAATATGGAGCCTGTTAGAAATAAAGAATTGAATGTTATAAGGCGTCCTCCCAGAACTAAAGTTAATATTTTCGGAAATGATATAGTATGTATAGCTGATGTGGCTGCTGTAATTCAACAATTGATCAAAGCTTATATGATTATTTAATAAACAATGGAAACAAAATAATGACAGTCAGAATTTGCGGTGTATACTGTACTCTAGCTATTGGTAAGAAGAAGCTGCCTATAAAGATGCAATGCTTAGTAGAATTGAAGATCGGAGGACACTGCTTTAACGCAATTTGTCTTATTTCTCCATTTTTATCATGGGATATGCTTATTGGTTGTGATCTATTAGAGCAATATAATGCTATTATTGATTTTGAGAGTAGAAACCTTACTTTATATGATGAGAATATCAGAGTCGTCATTCCTTTTAATGATGTATACGAGGAAACGAAGAATTTAAATAAAGATGAAGCAGGCATAGCTGAAGAACATAGTTCTATAGAAATATTGTAATTCACAAGAATAGTGATTACATAAATGGTCGAGAGTACCATGATCAAGATATGGATAATTATAATTGTACCGACGAGGAAGTCGAGGGCAATGAAAGCCTTAAAAATGATATTTGTGTGGACGAAGTGGTCTCACTTAAAAGTAATGATATTAAATGTGTTTCTTGCTATGTTAATAAAAAATAAAATTCCTCTATTATTATATTGTGTAAATGACGAACTCAATAACAATGATGATGTAGATGCTCTAATAACTGAGAAAGTTAATGACACTCGTGATATATCTGATGAACAGAGAGACATGCTATTGGAGATCTTAAAGAAGAATAAATATTCATTTTAATCAAAACCTGGACTTTGTAATTGTTTCCAATACTTATTTAAAGTTATTGATCATCCTCCAATAAATATAAAGAGTAGACCAATTCCGATTGCTATAAGAAAACAGGCTGATGAGATGATTGAAGACATGTTACCCCAAGGGATAATTCAGAAATCGAGTTCACCTTACGCCAATCATATCTGTTGGGTATGTAAGTCCAATGGCAAAATTCGCCTATGTTTAGATAGTCGAAGGACTAACTCATTCACGGTACGGGATAATTACAGACCCGAAACCATCAAAGCATCAATCGCGAACATGAAACAGGTAGATATATTAGCTCAATAGATTTGACTTCATCATTTTGGCAAATCGAGTTAGATCCCTAAGTTCGGCCTTGTACTGCATTTATACAATTGACGTGTATATACTGTGTTAGAATTAGAAATGACAGCTATTTTTTATGCTTTAAATACATTTAGAATTTATATGTATAAGAATAAGATAATTATTCATAGCGATCATATTTCGCTCAGCTTTGTAAGCAAATGTAAACTTTCAAATAAGTTTAGTAGAATGATTATGGAGATAATGCCGTATGACAGAGAGATAAAACATATACAAGGAATTCAAAATATATTCGCAGATCTCCTTTCTACATTAAGAAATGTGGGAAAATCCCAGAGAGAAAACATATTCCCAAACATGAAATTGTAATGGTTAATTTAAATATGTATAAAGATAAAGCATTTTCGTTGTTAATGAAAAATATTGTACATAATCAAGAGGCAGATCCTGAGGTAAATAAACTCAAGTATTGCGCGAGAGATCTCAATATTGAATTTGTAAATAATAACTTAGATAGTAAGATAGGTATTAAGGATAATGTATTATACAAACAATATAATAGGAAAGTATTCTAAAGAGTTACTGAAACCATTTAAACTTCCTATTGAAACAGAATAGTAATAAATAAAATATGTTTAAACAGACTGGTAATGAATATGTTAAAAATTTAATTGTCAAAATATGTTTTCAATGTATAATTTTCTGTATCAAATTTCTTTTTATTATTATTGTAAAGTGTTTTTTTGATGTTCATTTCAAAAATGAAGATGAATCTTATCTTAATAATTTAGTTAGGGAATGTGATATATTTATATTTTACCCTTATATATATATATATATATATATATTTAAGTGAAATAAAATATACCAGGGGCATTTTATAACCGGAAAATTAATTCTTATGTAATAATAATAATTTGGGGATTCTTTTTATTTAAATTTTAATATAAAAATATTTAAATAATTTAAAACTAAATATTATTTATTTTTCAATGTTAAATATTATAGATGATTTTTGTAACATCAATGTGAAATCTAACAACTATTACGTCACAAATATTGTCGTGATAAATAAAATATACATAATTCACAGACAATAATTTTACGACAAAAGGAATTTTCAATAATGTGGTCTTAAGTCGTCCGAACATCAAAAATATGATTGGGTATCGAGGAATGAAGATGGGCTTAACGTGTTCTTTCTTGATGATCTCATTACCAATCAGAAACTGACAACATTATTATTTGCAACAGAAGAAGAAGAGATGGTTATAGAGATGTGAAAATAGATCGACGCCATTCAATCATCTAAACATATAAATTTAAATAATTGATGATATGTTGAATTATATTGGTTTAATTTACATAGAAAACGTAAATAGAAACGACGTAAGTCTAATGAAATAAAAAAAAATATATATATATTTAAAGCAAGAAATTAAAATCGCGAATACTACCAAGCTAAAAATATATATCTGATAAAATGATAGAAACGATATTCATAAGTTTCATCTTTATTACCAAATATTATTGTGTAATAAATAACTCATTGAAGAAGTAAATGTTTTATTTGGTTACAAAAATTTCTTTATTCACCATATTTGCGAAAGTAACAAATATTGGCGCTTCTCAACATAATTGTGTTTATCAGTGACTCCCCTGAAAGGGAGTGCCGGTGCAAAAATAAATAAACGGACAGAATATATAATTTAATGAAAGAAATTCATTACCTAAGAAACACCGTCACAAATATCGCCGCCGCAACGTGGCCCGAAAAGAACCAGAGTAAATCAAGCACAAAATTTATGGTTGTAAATAGATTTAATCTTTGAATTATTTATATGTTATTAATCCGGATTGAAAACTTACTTTTTCAGTGTCACATTCAGTGGCGTTGCTCCGCAACGTAAGTTATTTGTTACGTCAACATTTTTGTTACTCCTTTGTTACGAAATTTTCAGTTTTAATAAAAACGTTAAATGTTGCGTAGCTAAAATATATGTATATATATATGTGTATATGTATATGTTATATTTTAAATCAATGCACACACACATTATACATTCATATGTGTGTGTGTGTGTGTGTGCGTGCGTTATAAATACATTTTTTGTTGCTCAATGTAAGCTAAATATGACATGATAAGAAATATACATTAGCAAATACCGGGCGTGCGCCGCTACACCTAAAGAGATAACGATGTTTGTTTTTTGCATTTAGTTGAATAAGTAAAAGAAAAATAAATATAAATTTATATTTCTCATTATTTTAGGCGACCCTTGTTGATTACCCGGCGTTGCCCGGAAATCTACGCATGCCGATTTTCTTGGCATCAATAAAAAGCAAAAATGGCTACATATTGCGAGTTATCTTTAAAAGATAAGACATATGCTGTCGTGGACTTTTCAGTAGTGTTTTTGAGATATTGAATTTCGCGTAGAGTAGTAATTTCGTGTATTTGTTATGGTTTAGTCAGCGTTAGCCTTTTAAGGTTAAAAAAATAACTTTTCACGTTTTTCACAACAAAGGGTGTTTTTTAAGGGCGTAGGAGTTGGAGTATGTCAACTCTCTTATAGCCCTATGTTCAATCCGGGTATCTGCTAAATGCGTTGCAAAAAAAAAACCTATCACAATCGCATCAGCGGTATCGCCGCGCATATAAAGTAAGAACAAACAAACATTCATTTTTATATATTAGATAAAGTTGTAGTAGTATACATTTTCCTATTGTTCGTATTTTTCAAATAAATCGAAAATTAATGTGCATGAATGTAGTATTTGTGACAAAACTTTAAAAAAAATGTGCTAGCATTTCGGCCGCTGTGTGGCCTCTAGTAAATAATGAATATGAAGAAATTTCTATTTCAAAATCCTTTTTAATATGCATATATGTATTTCAACAATCAAAATCATTCATTGTTTGTAATTGCTGAGAAAATTCATTTTACTTAGATAACGGTCTTTTTTAGAAAAAATAATGCATTTTAAAAAATTGATTCTATTCAAAAGTTATACAGAAAAACGATACCTCTATATTATATATATATATATATATATATACATGACTGTTTGTTTGTTTGTTCGTTCGTACTTTATGTCCTGCCGTTGATTCGAATGCGATGCTGCTTTTTGAAAAATGTTCAGGAGATTCCCGGCATGAACATAGGCTATAAAAGAGTTTGATACTCAAATCGTACACCCTTAAAAATCGCCCTTTGTAGTGAAAAACGTGCAAAATGTAGCAATTTAGACGCTTAAATGGCTTACACTGCCAAAACAATAACAAATACACAAAATTAATGTACACAGAATATCTCAAAAAGCTCTACAAGAACATCCGCGACAGCATATAAGATTATAGTTATAAATTAAAATGTAGCTGTTGGCAAGCGCCGTCGTACTCAACTTTGTTAAAATGGTGTATATAAAATTAATTCACCTCAACGGAATTTGATATGCATTTTATTAGTTTTGACTCTTATGAGAACTCAAAATGGCCATTTTTTTCTTTAATTGATACCAAGAAGATCGAGGCATGTACGTAAATTCTTGGGAAAGCCTAGCAGCACATGACGGTTATTGTTTTACGGATAACTCACAATAACGAATTTTGTCTTTCAGCTCATTTATGCCAAGAAGATCGGGATGAGTAAATTCCCTAGCAACGCGGTATAATCAGCAAGAGGTATCTAAACATATAAATTTATAATTATTTTTCCTTTTACTTATTCAACTAAACATATAAAGCACATTAATTTTCATTTATTTATGCCTAGCAATGTACGCCGTGTATTGGATTGTAAATAATAAAAAAATATTCGCACCTACTTCCATAATGCGTCGACATAGATAGAACATTGACGCGTGGGAGTGTGAGACAAACAAAGAAGAAGGGACGTGTGTATATATATATATATATATATATATATATATACACATCTAAATATACAAGCGTTACTGCTATAAAGTAAATATTCTCTATAAAAATTGCTTAACTGTTATGTTGGCCACTACATGGTGTTGGAACGAATTCCCACTACCACTTGTGTGAATTGAGAATACTACATATATAAGAAAAATGTATGTTTGTGTTGGAATTCTTGAGTAGCTCAGTTGGTTAGAGCGCTAAACGTACAGAGTTTATAGACTCGGGTTCAAATCCCGACTCAAGCATTCATTTTTCTTTCATATATATATATATATATATATATATATATATATAAATTACAAGCAGGAATATATTTATATCAATGTTAGGTTTGTAATTAGAATAAAATATTCTTATCTAAAAACATATAAAACAGAACATTAGAAATTATATATGTAAATTTGTTATAATGTGTAAGCAGTTAGCTTTCAAATCTGAACAGTACAACACGTAATATATATTCAAGCATTTAATTTATGATATATATGGTATTTCTAAGCGTATTTTGTATCTACCTCATAAAGGAAGAGTTGCGCATTGTTCTTTCCATATTTTAGAATAACCTATTAAGACTTTGGTTTTTGGAATAGTATTAGATGCAATCACTTTCTATTACTCCAAGATAATGTAAATAAGAGTTTGAAGTTGTTACGTAACCTCGGTACCACACCAGAGGGCAGTGTCTGTACTGTTGATGTGAAAGGGTGGTGTGGGGTGAATGTTTTGTTGCTGTTTTTAAATCCAGTCCAGTTTTCAGTTAGTGAATGACTTGCCTTGGGGACAGTGATGTCTCGACAATATGATTTACCTGAACCAATGGCTTGGAGGGCCATAGGAAGGATGGAAGCTGGACAGACACAACAAGAGGTGGCACAAGCCATTGGGGTGTCTCAAAGCGTGATTTCCAGACTTTGGAATCATTTTCAAAGAACATACTGTTCACAGAAGAGCCGGACAAGGTCGACCAAGGGCAACAACAACAAGGGATCACCGTTACCTCTTGTTAACAGCCCGTCGGAATAGACAGCAGAATGCAACTCAACTGCGAAATACACTTCAAACAGCAACAGGGCGCAGGGTGTCAACTCAAACTGTCCCTAATCGACTCCATGGAAGTGGTCTCTATGCCCGTAGGCCCATGGTGTGTACCAGGTTAACTCCACAACACCGTAGAGATCGCAGAAACTGGGCGGAGGAACTTCGTGGGTGGAGGCATGCTGAATGGAGATCAGTTCTTTTTTCTGATGAGTCGCGATTCAACGTGGAATGTGAGAGTCGGCGTGTATTCATCTGGAGACAAAAAGGGACACGAAACAATCCAGCTTTTGTACGTGAAAGATCCCCATATGGTGGCGGTGGATTGATGGTGTGGGCAGGAGTCAGTAGTGGTGGACGTACGGACCTCTACGTCATCCAAGGTGGTACTTTGACTACGGTAAGGTGTAGAGATGTGATTCTCCGACCTTTTGTCGTGCCTTATGGTGGTGTCAGAGGTGATTCTATTCTTTTCATGGACGATAATGCACGACGCCACAGAGCTGGCTTGTTGGACGACATGCTGGATGTGGAGGGTATCGAGCGTATGCAATGGTCAGCTTCCTCCCCGGACTTAAATCCGATTGAGCATGTGTGGGATGCATTAGGCAGGTAAATCGCAGGCAGACCAGCACCTCCCACAACTGTTCCAGAGCTGCATTGCTGTTATGGAAGAGTGGCCACGTATCCCCCAAGAACTCATTGCTAACCTCATTGCATCAATGCCACACATGTGTGAGGCAGTGCTGGCCGTTCGAGGAGACCATACACCATACTAAAGAAACATTTTCACCCATGTTAATGTTGCTTTGTTTGTTTGCCATATTCCTAATCAGGATCTCTTTGACATCTGGTGTGGTACAGAGGTTACGTAATGACTTCAAACTCTTGTTTACATTCTTTTGGAGTAATAGAAAGTGATTGCATCTAATACTGTTCCTAAAACATAGTCTTAATAGGTTATTCTACAATATCCCCTAATTTTGTTGAGCAGTGTAGATGGAATCTGTTAAATACTTTTTTTTGTTATATTCATATCAAAAAACTTACTTTTTCAATATCACATTTAGTAGCTTTGCTCCGCATCATAAGTTATTTATTACGTCAACATTTTTGTTATTGCTTTGTTATGAAATTTACAATATTAATAAAAACGTTAAATGTTGCTTAGCGGATATATATATATATATATATATATACATATTAAATCTATTGACATATATATATATATATATATATGTGTGTGTGTGTGTGTGTGTGTGTGTGTTATAATTACATTTTTGACTTTGGGCAATGTAAGCTTAATATGACATAAGAAATACATATTAGCTAATACCCGGCTTATGCAACTAAACCTAAATAGATGGTGATGTGTTTTTTTTGCATTTATTTGAATAAGTAAAAGCAAAAAATAAAGATAAATTCATATTCTCATTATTTTTAGATACCCCGTGCTGATTACCTGGCGTTGCCCGGAAATCTACGCATCCCGATTTTCTTGGCATAAAAAAAAGACAAAAGGATAAATACATATGATGTCGTGGACGTTTTGGTAGAATTTCATGAGATATTCAATTCTGTGTAAAGTAGTAATTTTGTGTATTTGTTACGGTTTAGGCAGCGTAAGCCATTTAAGGATAAAAAATATACTTTTCACGTTTTTCACTACAAAGTGTGATTTTTAAGAGCGTAATACTTGACTATCTCAACTCTATTATAGCCCTATGTTCATCCCGGGAATCTCCTGAGCATTTTGCAAAAATGAACCACCACAATCGGATCAACGGTATGGCTGCGCATAAAGTACAAACAACAAACAATAATTTTTATATATTACATGAAGTAGTAGTATTATACATTTTCCTGTCGTTCGTATTCTTGAAATGTATTGAAATTGAACGTGCAAAATCACGTATTTGTGACAAAACTTTAAAAAAATGTACTATAATTTCGGCCGCTCTGATACCTCTAGTAAATAATGACTATTTAAAAAGTTTCTATTTTAAAACCCTTTTCAGTATGAATATATAAGATTAATTAAATCAAAATCATTCATTGTTTGTACTTGCTGAGTAATTTAATTTTACTTAGATAACGGTTTAAAAAAAATAAATGCTATTTAAAAAGTTGATTTTATTCAAAAGTTATATAAAAAAAGTATTTCTGTGTTATATATATATGTCTACTGCTGTGGTCTCGAGGTAGCGTGCTGCCTTGTCACGCAGCGGGCCGGGGTTCGATCCCCGGTCGGGGCAGTTTTTCTGGATGAGGTTTTTATCGGGGTTTTTCCTCACCTGTAAGACAAATGTCAGGAAAACTTTAAGGTCCAAACAGTCCCCGAAATCATATGGCTATCATCATCATCCTTATCATTATCATCATCCTTCACCGGTGTGGAAAGCAACGGGAAGCTACCACACCTACACAATTCCCTAATAAAGTTGCAAGCATAGCATGAAAATGCTTTGTTATTGCTTTGTTACGAAATGTATGTTTTTAATAAAAACGTTAAATACAGCGTAGCGATATATATATATTAAATCAATTCATACATACAGATATATATTACATATATATATATATATATATATGTGTGTGTGTGTGTGTGTGTGTTATAATTACATTTTTGACGGTGGGCAATATAAACTTAAAATGACATGATAAGAAATATATATTAGCTAATATTCGGCGTGCGCTGCTATACCTAAGTAGATGATGTGTTTTTTTTTTTTTTGCATTTAGTTGAATAAGTAAAAGGAAGAATAAATGTAAATTTATATTCTTATTTTTCTTAGATACCCCGTGCTGACACGGCGTAGACCGCGAAACTGCGCATCGCGATTTTCCTGGCATCAATAAAAGACAAAATTGGATAGATATTGTAAGTTATCCTTAGAACATAAAAACATATGCTTCGCGGACTTTTCTGCAGCGTTTATTGAGATATTCAATTCTGTGTGCAGTAGTAATTTTGTGTATTTGTTATGGTTAAGGCATATTAAGCTATTTAAGGATAAAAAATAGGGACTCTTTAAGTTCTTCTCTATAAAGAGTGTTTTTTGAAGGGCATATCTCAACTCTCTTATAGCCCTATGTTCATCCCGCGAATCGCATGAATATTTGAAGAAAAAAAACATCACAATGTGATCCAGGGAATGGCCGCGCATAAAGTACGAACAAACAAACGTTCATTTTTATATATTAGATCAAGTAGTAGTGGTATACATTTTCCATTCGTATTTTGAAATAAATCGGAAATTAATAGACATATTTGTGACAAAACTGAAAAAAAATTTTCTAAAATTTCGGCCGATATACGACCTCTAGTAAATAATGTAATCTTGGTGGAAAGGCCCTGCGGCTAGCCAAATTAATGACAAGCGGTGAGCGACTCCTTTTGGTTCTCCTGGATGTCCTAGAAAGGAGAACCCCGGGTTCCTGCTTAAGCATTAGCCCCGTTGTGATTTAGATATGATTAGATATCAGTATAATAATGAATAAAAACGAATAACCAGCATTCCAACCTGCATGGTAGTGGCAATGTGCTCCGACTTGTGTATGATTTCGTAATTTTTGAATATGGCGCTTGTGGCCGTCAGCCAATCAGAGGCTGGTGATTTTTTAAAGTGTGATTTTTTGTATTAATTTGTTAGGATATCGTGATCGAATGATATTCATGGTGTTCTTAATGATTGTTTTAAGCTAATACTGAGATATTGGTAGTTTAGTTTAATTTAAAATTATTATTGTCGCGAATTATGTGTTAGCCATTCGCGTGGCTGTCTGGGGATGCCACGCCCCTTTTTTGAAAATGTGTTATTTTGTTGGATTCGAAATATATAATTATATTATTTTTTTTCTGTGATATATTATGTGGTACTTGAATGCATTTGATGTATTTTCACTTAAGTTTGATTATTTAAAATGCCTAAAAAGCAGCAGTGTCTCTGAGCCAATCAGGAGGCTGTGTGATGTTGCCACGCCTATTTCGTGGACTTGTAAAATTTTTCGTTTAAATTTTTATCGCGAAGTTTGCACATTAGCAGCCCAAAGCCGATCCAGGGAAGTTCGCACCCTATGATGGAATAAAGTAAGTCCGAAAAACCAGCGCCAAGTCGAAATGAAATCTTTCTCATCCTCTTTACCCGGCTCAGTGAAAATTGGGAATGAAATTTACTCGTGGGAGCTAGGGGACCACTCCGGCATTCACCTTCACGCTAAGGAAACCACCACAAACCTTTAGCAGAGTAGTTATCTGAAAAAGAATTGATAATTATATTTATATAATATTTTCTAATGTTGTTCTATGACACGGGATGATACCCATCGGCCATCCGTTGTGCCATGTGCCATAGATGTGTAATTTTTAAGATTAGTGGTGTAATTTCGTTATAAAGCCCATTAATTTTGAATTTAGAAAAGTTATGGGATTAATATTTATTGGTGGAATCAAAGGGCCTACTCCGATATTTATCTTAGCGCTAAGGAAACCACCGAAACCTTAGCAGAGTAGGTTTGAAGTTAGTGAGAATAATCGAAATATGGCCAAATCGGTCGGGCCTTCCAGCTTTTTAGAGGTGATTAGCTGGTTTGTTCACCTGTTTGTAATTAATTTAAGACGGTTCTTATAGGCGAATAGCCGTCAAAATCACCTGTCATGTCATTAATTGGGAATGTATGTCCTGTCTTTATAATCTTCAGTTATCGTCCAACCTTTGAGTCTATTACGATCCCAAGTTGGTTCAATGAAGATTAATTTCGTACGGGAACGTTGTATTAAAATCTTATTTATGATCTTGCCAAGAACATGGTCCACTGTATGCCACGTGTTGAACGTAGGGCAGTGGTACTTGCATAGGCAAGTATCATTATCTAGTCGATCGTTTGTCTGAGTCCTTTTATTAAATTTAGGCTCAATGTGTGTCTGAGTTTCTTGATCAGTGATGTATATAACATGTTGCTGATCGTTGACGAATTCCTCCTCTGGCTGAGAGGGAACCGGGTTTTGTTCCTCGGTTTGCGTTTGTTGATCAGTGATGTGTATAACATGTTGCTGATCGTCGACGATTTCCTCCTCTGGCTGAGAGGGAACCGGGTTTTGTTCCTGAGAGTTGAACTCAGGACCTTTGAAATTTGTAACTCCAGTTTTCCTTGCGTTTCTATTTTTTCTATTTCGGGATTTTTTGCTCTCAGGTCGAGGAGCGGCTGGCTCAACTCTAGCTGGAGCTGTTTGTCTTTCCACAGCAGGAGCAGATGGCTCGACTGGAACTGTTTCAGACCGTTGGGTTGCAGTTTGAGCTGCACGACGATAGAGCTCTATTTTAACTCTGTAATAATAGAGTCTTCTTATTTTTAGAACCTCGCAGACTGTGGAATCATCCACCAAGACTGCCATGAACATTGGCAGCGGGCCTTTAGTCCTTCCAGATGTCGTATTGACTACCTTTAGGGCTGTGAACCCGAGACTTTTTAGTTCTTCTTGGATCAATGATGGATCCACATGGGAGTCTATTCCTTTAATCACTATCTTTTTGGTTGCGATGTGATTATTTTTGGTACCTTCGCAGTAAGGTATCTGACGCCGCTGCAGGAGCTGAACGTATTTGTTGTGGGCCGACAGAGAAGCTAGCCTGACCCTATTTCCTACCCTGGTAACCTCACAAGTTAATGTGAGAGGGTGGTGATTATTGAACACTCTGTTCACAGCTGCCAATTCGGTAGAAAATTCTCCACGGATGAGCAGGGAAGGAGGTTTGGTTACGCTTTCGCGCTGGTTCGGTGTCCCTGAACCTCCGGTGACCCCTTCGCTGATTTGCGGAGACGCCACCGGAGGTAGAGCGACAGTCAATTTAGAACCATTTTTTCCGTCAGTTGCTGCTGGCGATTTAGATTGTCGGTGATGTTTTGAGGACGGTTCGATTAATTCGACAGCCGTGTTGCTGCCCGTAGTTGAGTTCGAGGTTTTATCCCTTTTCGTGTTTTTACGCGTGCAGGTTCGCGATTGGGGGCGTCTTTGATGGACTTGCCTGAAGATTTGCCATTCCTACCCATGTTGGAGTGTTCTTTGGATGTATATTTACAGGAATTTTTTGGTTAACCGGTATGGAAATGCCCTGTCAAAGACCCTGGTATCAGGGCCGAGCTTGGGGCGGACGGGATAAGGCCTAGTGCCTTTTTAGGAATAGGTACTAACCGTGTAGAATGTGTGGGATAGAACACTCAACCTAAAAAAGAAGCTGTCGGGACTCGTTTTGCTCTAGCCGCGCATGCGCAGGCAGTTTTTTAGTAGCGGGGGTCGTTTCTCCAGCTCGGTGCCGATGAGACGACTATGCTGCGAGGGAACGCTGCTGCGAGATACGCCACTGTAGACTCCCATCCGCTACTGCCAGGAGAACCTCTCTCTGCCGCTGCTGACGCTCCAATAATCAATTAGTAAATAATGAATATGAAAAAAAATTCTATTTTGAAATCCTTCCTAATAAATATATATAAATTTTTAAAAATCATAACCATTGATTGTTTGTACTTGCTGAGTAAATAAAGTTTACTTAGAAAACTTTTTTTTTTGTAAAAAAGAATTCTTATAAAAAAATGATTTTATTCATTAGGTACATAGAAGAAAAATTACTTCTATATATATATATATATATATATATATATATATATTTATTAATTAATGTTTTTTTTTGTTGGTTTGCTTGTTGATCGTACTATATGCGCGGCCACACCGGTGATCCGATTGTCATGGTTTTTTTTGTAAAATATTGAGTAGATTCCCGGAACGTACATAGGCTATACAAGAGTCGTGATACTCAACACGCACACCCTTAAAAATCGCCCATTGTAGTGAAAAACGTGCAAAATATATATCTTTGGGCGTTCAAATGGCTTACGCTACCTAAACCATAACAAATACACGAAATTAATATACACAGAATAGAATATCACAAAAAGCTCTACAAAAACGTCCGAGACAGCATATATGATCCAGCCATAGTATTTCTGCCCGAATGCATGACCTTCACTGCAATCATAGCATTCTCATGCTCTACTTGCAGCTTTACTAGGGAATTGTAGGTGTGGTAGCTTCCCGTTGCTTTCCACACCGGTGATGGATGATGATGGTGATAATGATAAGGATCATGATGATGATGATGGCCATATAATTTCGGGGACCGTTTGGTCCTTAAACGTTTCTTGACATTTGTCTTACAGGTGAGGAAAAACACCGATAAGAACCTCACCAAGAAAAACTGCCCCGATCGGGGATCGAACCCGGGCCTGCTGCGTGACAAGTCAGCACACTACCTCAAGACCACAACGGTGGTCGCATATAAGATAATAGTTAAAAATTAAAATGTACCTGTTGGCATGTGCCGTTGTCTCAAAATTTTGTTAAAATGTTGTTTATAAAATTAATTCACCTCAGCGGAATTTGATATGCATTTTATTAGTATTGACTCATACGGATAACTCACAATAGCCATTTTTGTCTTTAATTGATGCCAAGAAAATAGAGACAATTACGTAGATTCTTGTGCAAGCATAGCAGCACAAGGAGGGAATTGGTTTACGGATAGCTCACAATATTGGAATTTGTCTTTCAGCTCATTTATGTCAATAAGATCAGGATGAGTAGATTCCCGAGGAACGCCGAATAAACAGCACGGGATATCTAAAAATGTAAATTTATAATTAATCTACCTTTTACTTATTCAACTAAAGATAAAAAACACACAATATAGCTCACAATAATGGAATTTGTCTTTCAGCTATCTAAAAATGTAAATTTATAATTAATCTACCTTTTACTTATTCAACTAAACATAAAAAACACACAATATAGCTCACAATATTGGAATTTGTCTTTCAGCTCATTTATGTCAATAAGATCAGGATGAGTAGATTCCCGAGGAACGCCGAATAAACAGCACGGGGTATCTAAAAATGTAAATTTATAATTAATCTACCTTTTACTTATTCAACTAAAGATAAAAAACACACAATATAGCTCACAATATTGGAATTTGTCTTTCAGCTATCTAAAAATGTAAATTTATAATTAATCTACCTTTTACTTATTCAACTAAGGATAAAAAACACACAATATAGCTCACAATATTGGAATTTGTCTTTCAGCTCATTTATGTCAATAAGATCAGGATGAGTAGATTCCCGAGGAACGCCGAATAAACAGCACGGGATATCTAAAAATGTAAATTTATAATTAATCTACCTTTTACTTATTCAACTAAAGATAAAAAACACACAATATAGCTCACAATATTGGAATTTGTCTTTCAGCTATCTAAAAATGTAAATTTATAATTAATCTACCTTTTACTTATTCAACTAAACATAAAAAACACACAATATAGCTCACAATATTGGAATTTGTCTTTCAGCTCATTTATGTCAATAAGATCAGGATGAGTAGATTCCCGAGGAACGCCGAATAAACAGCACGGGGTATCTAAAAATGTAAATTTATAATTAATTTACCTTTTACTTATTCAACTAAACATAAAAAACACACAATATAGATCACAATATTGGAATTTGTCTTTCAGCTCATTTATGTCAATAAGATCAGGATGAGTAGATTCCCGAGGAACGCCGAATAAACAGCACGGGGTATCTAAAAATGTAATTTATAATTAATCTACCTTTTACTTATTCAACTAAACATAAAAAACACACAATATAGCTCACAATATTGGAATTTGTCTTTCAGCTCATTTATGTCAATAAGATCAGGATGAGTAGATTCCCGAGGAACGCCGAATAAACAGCACGGGGTATCTAAAAATGTAAATTTATAATTAATCTACCTTTTACTTATTCAACTAAACATAAAAAACACACAATATAGCTCACAATATTGGAATTTGTCTTTCAGCTCATTTATGTCAATAAGATCAGGATGAGTAAATTCCCGAGGAACGCCGAATAAACAGCACGGGGTATCTAAAAATGTAAATTTATAATTAATCTACCTTTTACTTATTCAACTAAACATAAAAAACACACAATATAGCTCACAATATTGGAATTTGTCTTTCAGCTCATTATGTCAATGAGATCAGGATGAGTAGATTCCCGAGGAACGCCGAATAAACAGCACGGGGTATCTAAAAATGTAAATTTATAATTAATCTACCTTTTACTTATTCAACTAAAGATAAAAAACACACAATATAGCTCACAATATTGGAATTTTTCTTTCAGCTCATTTATGTCAATAAGATCAGGATGAGTAGATTCCCGAGGAACGCCGAATAAACAGCACGGGGTATCTAAAAATGTAAATTTATAATTAATCTACCTTTTACTTATTCAACTAAACATAAAAAACACACAATATAGCTCACAATATTGGAATTTGTCTTTCAGCTCATTTATGTCAATAAGATCAGGATGAGTAGATTCCCGAGGAACGCCGAATAAACAGCACGGGGTATCTAAAAATGTAAATTTATAATTAATCTACCTTTTACTTATTCAACTAAAGATAAAAAACACACAATATAGCTCACAATATTGGAATTTGTCTTTCAGCTATCTAAAAATATAAATTTATAATTAATCTACCTTTTACTTATTCAACTAAAGATAAAAAACACACAATATAGCTCACAATATTGGAATTTGTCTTTCAGCTATCTAAAAATGTAAATTTATAATTAATCTACCTTTTACTTATTCAACTAAACATAAAAAACACACAATATAGCTCACAATATTGGAATTTGTCTTTCAGCTCATTTATGTCAATAAGATCAGGATGAGTAGATTCCCGAGGAACGCCGAATAAACATCACGGGGTATCTAAAAATGTAAATTTATAATTAATCTACCTTTTACTTATTCAACTAAACATAAAAAACACACAATATAGCTCACAATATTGGAATTTGTCTTTCAGCTCATTTATGTCAATAAGATCAGGATGAGTAGATTCCCGAGGAACGCCGAATAAACAGCACGGGGTATCTAAAAATGTAAATTTATAATTAATCTACCTTTTACTTATTCAACTAAACATAAAAAACACATTAATTTTCATTTATTTATATATAGCAACGCACGCCGTGTATTAGATTGAAATAATAAAAAATACCTGCACCTACTTCCATAATGCCTCGACATAGATAGAAAATTGATGGGTTGGAGTGAGAGACAAACAATTACAAGCAGGAATATATATATATATATATATATTTCAATGTTACGTTTGTAATTAAAATAACATATTCTTATCTAAAATATGTAGAACTCAATATTTCAAATTTTATATTTAAATTTGTTATAATGTGTAAGCAGTTAGCTTTCAAATGTGAACAGTACAACACATAATATATTTTCAAACATTTAATCTATGATAGATACGGTATTTCTAAATGTATTTTTATATACCTGATAAAGGAAGAGATGTGCATTGTTCATTACATAAATTTACGGTTATAAGTAGATTTAATATTTCAAATATTTATAGTTTATTTAATTCAAATTTATAAACTTACTTTTTCAAATTCACATTCAGTGGCGCTGCTCCGCAACGTAAGTTATTTATTACGTCAACATTTTTGTTAGTGCTTTGTTACGAAATATACATCTTTAATAAAAACGTTAAATGTTTCGTAGCGGAAATATATATATATATGTGTGTGTGTGTGTGTGTGTGTTATATATTAAATCGATGCACACACACACACATATATATATATATCTATATATATATATATATATATATATCTGTGCCCCGCGATGCTACCTTTTTATAACATTGAGTTTGAAAGTTTTGATTGACTGTCTCAACATTCCTTTGCACGGGCTCACAAAAGGCAAAGATTAATCCACCTTTCTTTTGTAAATTACTTAACATATAGTAGTGAATGCTAAACAGTATTACAATCGGAAGCTGGAAGGAAAAGGGGATTAACTTGGCTTTGAGAAAGCTATAGAATATATATATATATATATATATATATATGAAACAGCAAATATCATGACTAGCTACTCAATTAGTAAACATACGTTAACTAAAAATAACTTTTAATGAAAATCATTAGTCAGATCATTGAAATACCAATAATTTAACAAAAATTTATCTTCTTGACTATTATTTAATTTGAATGAAAAGATATGAATGAAATAATATAAATTAACAAACTAGGTCATCAATAATTCAAAGAATAATAATAATAATAATAATAATAATAATAATAATATTGAAGCATACATGCGTTCACTCACCAGTATATATGTGTGTGTGTGTGTGTGTTATAATCAAACTTTTAACGTTGGGTAATGTAAACTTAATATGACATAATAAGAAATATATATTAGCTAATACCGGGCGTACGCTGCTACACCTAATCATATGATAATGTGCTTCTTTTTGCATTTTATTGAATAAGTAAAAGGAAAAAAAAATGTAAGTTTATATTCTTATTATTTTTAAATACCCCATGCTGATTACACGGCGTAGCTCGGAAATCTACGTATACCGATTTTCTTGGCATCAATAAAAGAAAAGAATGGATAGATATTGTGATTTATCCTTAAAAGATAAACACATATGCTGTCGCCGATTTTTCTGTAGAGTGTTCTTTAGATATTCAATTCTGTGAACAGTAGTAATTTTGTGTATTCGTTATGGTATTGGCAGCGTAAGGCATTTAAGGTTAAAAAAGGGACGTTTCACGTTTTTCACTAAAAAGGGTGCTTTTTTTAAGGTGTAGGAGTTGAGAATCTCAACATTCTTATATCCCTATGTAGTAGTAGTAGCAGTATACATTTTCCTATCGTTCGTATTTTTTAAATAATTCGTAAATTAATGTGCATTAATACGTATATGTGACAAAACGTAAAAAAGAGTTCTAGAATATCGGCCGCTGTGCAAACTCTAGTATATAATAAATATGAAAAAGTTTATATTTTACAATCCTTATATTGTTTAAATATACATTTAAAATGAAACAATCGTTCCTTGTTTGTATTTGCTGAGTAAATTAATTTTACTAAGATAACGGTTTTTTTGTAATAAAAGAATGCTTTTTAAAAATTCATTTTATCCAAAATTCATGTAGAAATAAACGTACTTCAATATTATGTATATATAACATATAAAAATCAATGTTTGTTTGTTTGTTTGTTTGTGTGTTTGCTCGTACTTTGTGCCCGGCCATACCGCTGAACCGTTGTGATCCGGTTTTTTGCAAAATGTTCAGGAGATTCCCGGGATGAACATAGGCTATAAAAGAGTTGTGATACTCAAATCCTATACCATTACAAATCGCCCTTTGTAGTGAAGAACCTGCAAAATATAGCTCTTTGGACGCTTAAATGGCTTACGCTGCCTAAACCATAAGAAACACACAACATTAATGTACACAGAATTGAATATCTCACAAAGATCTACAAAAACGTCCGCGACAGCATGTGTTTAACCCTCGCGTGTATTGTAAGACAATACTAAAAATTAAAATATACCTGTTGGCATGTGCCGTTGTCCTCAATTGTGTATATAAAATGAATTTACCTCAACGGAATTTGGTATGATTTTATTAGTATTAACTCTTACGGATAACTCGCAATAGCCATTTATGTCTTTAATTGATGCCATGAAGTTCAGGACAAGTAAGTAGATTATTGTGCAATCATAGCAGCACATGGCGGGTATTCTTTTACGGATAACTCACAGTAACGAATTTTGTCTTTCAGCTCATTTATGCCAAGAATACCTGGATGAGTAGATTCCCGAGCAACGCGGATAGTCAGCACGGGATATCTAAAAATATAAATTTATAATTATTTTTCCTTTAATTTATTCAACTATACATAAAAAAGCACATTATAACCCCGTAAAAATAGACGCTTCAATTTACAAAAATTCGCATAGAGCTTAAAATTGGTACGAATGTTGGGAACATCATTATAAATGAAATTTGAAAAGTCCCCATCGATTCCACATCTACAAAAAAAGTTATTCAAGATCAAAATTCGCGAATGTGGGTTTTTTTTTTAATTTTTCAGGCAAACGGTAAATTTTATCATAAAATAGGTCATACAAAAGTTTTAGACCATGCAATTGTCTACAAACATTGTCCTTATACGTTTTTTCTTAAGAATCACCATTCTTGAGATATCGCGATTCTAAAATTTGAAGAAGTCGTATTCTACATAATGTGCACACATTTCTTCGCCACCTATGTGGTAGTGTACTTGGCGCATTTTTTTTAATGTGGTGTCTTCGATACGTATACTACACGGTCTATTGTGATTAAGTTTTATTAAATCATATATGAATTAAAAAATTATGCTATTGGGAACATATTTAAGTGACAAAAATTATTCTTCATTACGGGTAATGTTAATCTGACTGATAATAATCTGCGAATTCTACTACGACAGTAACGTCTTCTTCGATTTCTTCTTCTTCTTGCTGGATATTTGCTGATTGTTCTGAGAAATATGTATCAGTTCTTTCCTAATTGAAATCATATAAATGTTCATCTGTTCCATT
This sequence comes from Diploptera punctata, assembly GCA_030220185.1. Classification (NCBI taxonomy): domain Eukaryota; kingdom Metazoa; phylum Arthropoda; class Insecta; order Blattodea; family Blaberidae; genus Diploptera; species Diploptera punctata. The sequence continues at coordinate 676,492 of JASPKZ010007780.1, read as the reverse complement.
TGATTCAACATTGGAGTAAGACTGGTCTTGACAATTGGTACATACTGCTGAACAAATTAATCCGACTCTTTTACAGCCACATTTTGCACTACAACCCTTTTTAAAATTGCAAAAAAGAAAAGGTGTTAATAAACTTTGTGGAGCAGGTGGGAGTAACGTTTGAATTGGTTCCAAAGTATCATCTGTTAAGACCCAATTACAATTTTGAAATATCTAGGCTAACAGCAATCATAATACTGTAGCTGATATTAGTACATACTAGGTTTAATAGTTGTAGTTTAAATGGTTTATTTTTAAGAATTACTTGTTCCAAAAAATAAGTCAATGACTCCGGCATATCGCTGTTAATATTTTCAAACATTCGACTAGGCGGGGGTAATTGGTATTATCAAATACTAAAGATTGAATGTCCTCTCGAATGATTGCTGCTGCAGCTTTGATAATTCTAAATCGTTCTTTCTTTTCATTTTGACGTTTCTTCTCATACCAAGTTTGGTTAAGAATATCGTGATGATCATACTTTAACTTCAATCGAATCTTAATTGTTCTATTATCTAAAGCTGATTTTTTTCAATTTTTTTGTATTTCTTACAATGAAAACTGACAGTCATCACTTTTTTCTCCATCGCAACATTAGTAGATTCATCTTGAGAACGATCGATTTTGCCCCCAGTGGTGGGTCTCAGGAAGGAATTATAGCAATTATTATGGTACCTAGCCTCGGCAGCAACTACATCATATTCGTACTGAATACGTGCAGTAAATAGTTTTGCTACGTCATCAGAACCTGTGCAGGCTACCAGCAGAATGGATTCTTTAAATTCAAGTGTAGCAACTTTATGAATTTTACGGCTAACAGTTTTGCGCTTTTTTTTCTTCTTCATTCTCTTCATTCGCTTCATATTAGCCACAAAATAATAACAATATTTTGTTAAATAATGAACGGATTTCACGTACCGCTTGATCTAGTACGAGTTGGTGGACACATATTCAGATGTACTGGCTTGCTCCATCTCATGCGGTCTTTTAACTGCAGCAATATAACTCTTCCGAGCATACGTTTTACGGCATTGCATATGAATTGTCACAGAGGTCTTGTCTTTCTGGTATTCAGATAACCCATATATTCTTTCAACACTTGAATCAATCAAAGTCTTCATTCCACGATCAACAATAACTGTTTCACATTCAGTCCAAACAAAGCAAAACTGCGACATTGTGTTAATTTTTGAACGGCATAAATTGTTTTACGAAATATTATTAACAATCACGTGTATCAATAGCCACGTGTATTCACTGTAAAGGAACGTTCAACACTATACTAAAAGTCTTTCGTTTATGCCTTCTAGAAAGAAAAACACGTATATGACTGTCGCCACTCGGACAACAATAGAATAGTCGGCAGATGTTGCTTAAGGTTATAGGTCCAATTAAATTAGGGACTGAGTTTCTTTTTTATGTAAATTCTCACAATCAAATAATGTATAATGTGTTATTATTAATAAGTTATTCAACCAATATTTTTATTATATTAAATATCCGATGATGTATAGGATGTTAACTTGCGGTTGAAAAGCGTGCATAATATTGTTTTCAATGATTCAATTGGTGATATCTCAAGAATGGTGACTCTTATGAAAAAAGTATAAGAACAATTGTTGTAGATAATTGCATGTCTACAATTTTTGTCTGGCATATTTTTGTGATAAAACTTACCGTTTGGCTAAAAAATGCAAAAACATCATATTCGCGAACTTTGACCTTGAATAATTGTTTTTGCAGATGTGGAATCGATGGGGACTTTTCACATTTCACTTATAATGGTGTTCCCAACATTCCTACCAATATTCAGCTCTATGCGAATTTTTGTAAGCCTACCCCTATTTTTTTGAGCTAACTTGACCGGGCTGTTAATTTTCATTTATTTATGCCTAGCAGCGCACGCTGGGTATTATCTAGTAAATAATAAACAATACTCGCACCTACTACCATTATGCCTCTACATAGATAGAACATTTACGGGTCGAAGTGTGACACAAACAAAGAAAAAGATATATATTTATATATATATAAATTACAAGTAGGGATATATTTATTTCAATGTTACGTTTGTAATTCAAATAACGTAGTCTTATCTAAAAATATATAAAACAGAACTACATGGTCTGTATAGGAAGCCAGATATAATAAGAACAGTTAAGTCTCGTAGACTGCGATGGGCAGGACATGTTGCGCGTATGGGGAATGAAAGACGTGCATGGAAGCTTCTTGTAGGAAAGCCAGAGGGAAAACGCTCAGTTGGTAGACCAAGAATGAAGTGGGAGAACAACATTAACTATGATTTGAGGTAAGTAGATTATACAGGGAATGATTGAAAAGCATTAGCTCAGGATAGGGATTTATGGAGAGCTTATGTCCGCGCGGCCATGAACCTACGGGTTCGATAGTGCCAGTGAGTAAGTAAGTAAGAACATTTAAAATTCTATATTTAAATGTTTTATAATGTATAAGTAGGTTGCTTCCAAATATGAACATTACAACACGTAATATATTTTCAAGCATTTAATCTATGATAAATTTCGTATTTCTAAATATATTTTGTATTTACCTGATAAAGGATGAGTTACACATTGTCATTCCGCAAATTTCCGGTTGTAACTAGATTTAATATTTGAAATATTTATATCTTATTAAATTCAAATTAAAAACTTACTTTTTCAATTTCACATTCAGTGGCGTTGCTCCGCAACGTAAATTATTTTTTACGCCAACATTTTTGTTATTGCTTTGTTATGATGAATAGACAGGTGAATGGAGAAGATACTTAACAATGAACTACATGGTCTTTAGAGGAGGCCTGATATAATAAGAGCAGGTAAGTCTCGTAGACTGCGATGGGCAGGACATGTTGCACGTGACATGCATGGAAGCTTCTTGTAGGAAAGCCAGAGGCAAAACGCCCAGTTGTTGGAACAAGAATGAGGTGGGAAAACAATATTAGCTATGATTTGAGGGAAGTAGATTATACAGGGTATGATTGGAGAGCATTAGCTCAGGATATGGATGTATGGAGAGTTTATGTCCGCGCGCCATGAACCTACGGGTTCGATAATGCCAGTGGGTAAGTAAGTAAGTCATAAAAACGTTAAATGTTGCGAAGCGAAAATATACATGTTACATATTTTATCAATGCACACACACACACACACACACACACACGAGCACGCGCACAGACATATATATATATATATATATATATATATAATGCGTGTGTGTGTGTTATAATTAAATTTTTGACGTTGGGTAATGTAAACTTAATATGACATTATAAGAAATATACATTAGCTAATACCCGGCGTGCGCCGCTATACCTAATAGAGGATATGTTTTTTTCTTCATTCAGTTGAATAAGTAAAAGGAAAAACAAATATAAATTTATATTCTCATTATTTTTAGATACCCCGTGTTGATTACCCGGCGTTACCCGGAAATCTACGCATACCGATTTTCTGGGCATCAATAAACGACAAAAATGGATAGATATTATGAGTTATAAATAAAAGATAAAAACTTAAGCTGTCGCGGACTATTCTGTAGAGTTTTATGAGATATTCAATTCTGCGTACAGTGGTAATTTTGTGTATTTGTAATGGTTTAGGCAGCGTAAGCCATTTAAGGGTAAAACAAGGACTTTTCAGGATGTTCACTACAGAGGTTGTTTTTAAGGGCATAGGATTTGAGTATCTCAACTCTATTATAGCCCTACGTTCACATCCCGGGAATCTCCTGAACATTTTTCAAAAATACAAAAATCCACCACAATCGGATCAACGGTATGGCCGCACATAAAGTTCGAACAAACAAAAGTTCATTTTTATATATTAGATTAGTAGTAGTAGTATACATTTTCCTATCGTTCGCATTTTTAAAATAAATCGAAATTTAATGTGCATAAATGGAATATTTGTAACAAAACTTTTAAAAAATGTGCTATAATTTCGGCCACTATGGGACCTCGAGTAAATAACGAATAGGAAAAAAGTTTCTATTTAAAAATGATTTTAATATGAACATATAAATTTTAAAAAAATCTAAATCATTAATTGTTTGTACTTGCTGAATAATTTAATTTTACTTTGATAACGGTTTTTTGTAGAAAAGAATGCTTTCTAAAAATTTGATTTTATTAAAAAATTATATAGAAAAAGAGTACTTCTATCATTCATATATATATATATATATATATATATATATATATATAAATGAATGTGTGTTTGTTGGTTTATTTGTTTGTTCGTACTTAATGCGCGGCCATATCGTTGATCCGATTGTGATGCGGTTTTTCGCAAAATGTCCAGGAGATTCCCGGGATGGACATAGGCAATAAAAGAGTTTGATACTCAAATCGTACACCCTTAAAAATCGCCCTTTGTAGTGAAAAACGTGCAAAATGTAGCTCTTTGGACGCTTAAATTGCTTGCGCTACCTAAACCATAACAAATACACAAAATGAATGTACACAGAATTCAATATCTCAAACAGCTCTACAAGAACGTCCGCGACAGTATATAAGATTATAGTTAAAAATTAAAATGTACCTGTTGGCAAGTGCCATCGTACTGAACTTTGTTAAAATAGTGTATATAACATTAATTCACCTCAACGGAATTCCCGACTGCTGTAGCGTCGTTGAACGATGTACGCTGTGCTGTTGTTTTCAATTATGTCACTGGAGTTTAGTAGAGAATGAATACGCTGTCAGCTCAATAGGGAACCAAGGCGAAGAATGGCTGGTCGTTGGAAACTGTTCTCTATTTATAGCTAAACCCCGGGTGGTTTGCTTATAGGCCGTGGTCTGGTTGTCTTCATACTCTCAAACAGCTCTACAAGAACGTCCGCGACAGCATACAAGATTATAGTTAAAAATTAAAATGTGTCTGTTGGCAACCCCCACCTCCCGGGGTTTAGCTATAAATAGAGAGACAGTTTCCAACGACCAGCCAGTCTGCAGCCGACTGTTGAGGAGTTCACAGAGAGCACGCAGTATCTCCTGATGAGGTCTACCGCAGCAGTAGACGAAACGTCGAGTATGAAGACAACCAGACCACGGCCTATAAGCCCGGAAGACGAACCAAATATGGATCAAGACGCCGGCCCTGAAAGCCTACAATTATATATAAGAACATTTCAAATTTTATTCTTAAATTTGTTAAAATGTGTAAGCGGTTAGGTTTCAAATGTGAACCGTACAACACGTAATATATTTTCAAACATTTAATCTATGATATATATCGTATTTCTACGTGTATTTTGTATCTACCTGATAAAGAAAGAGTTCGCATTGTTCTTTCCACAAATTTACGGTTACAAATAGATTTAATCTGTGAAATACTTATAATTTTTTAAATTCATATTAAAAGCTTACTTTTTCAATTTCACATTCAGTGACGTTGCTCTACAACGTAAGTTGTTTTTTAATACGTCAACATTTTTGGTGCTTTGTTACGAAATTTACATTTTTATTAAAAATGTATGTATATATATATATATATATATATATATATATATATATATATGTGTGTGTGTGTGTGTGTGTGTGTGTGCGCGTGTGTGTGTTATAATTAAATTTTTGACGTTGGACAATGTAAGATTAATATGACATGATAATAAATATATATTAGTTAATACCCGGCGTTCGTTGCTCTACTTACTAGATGATAATGTGTTTATTTTTTGCATATAGTTGAATAAGTAAAAGGAAAAATTAATGTTAATTTATATTCTTATTATTTTTAGATACCATGTGCTGATAACCCGGCTTTACCCGGAAATCTACGCATACCGATTTTCTTTGCATCAATGAAAGAAAAAAAATGGAAGGATATTGTGAGTTGTTCTTCATCATCATCAATGGCAGTCATGGATTAGGCCATTGGCCTGTTCCGCTTCAGGAACGAAATTGATCCCTCCATCTCTTCTTAGGTCTTCCTGGGTCTCTTCGCCCTGTGGGTCTGTAGTTCAATAGCTGCAGAGGTAGTCTATCGTTTGGCATTCTAAGAAGATGTTCATGCCAATTATTTTGACATTTTTGATTGGTTTCAGTTATTGCTGGTGTGTTGAGAGCTTTGCGGATATCTTCATTACGCATGTGGGCATAAAGCGTATAACCCGCTAAAGGTCTAATAACTTCATTTCTGCAGATACTATCCTATTTAATTTACCTGTAGTAAGAGTCCAGGTTTCAGAACCATAAAGTAGAGTTGGAAGAGCCATTGTTTTATAAAATTTTATAGTTGTATCTGGGTGTACTTTTCGGAAAAGAATGCTTTTTATTGTTCTTATAAGTTTTTGAAATTTGACCAATTTTATGTCTATGTCTTTACATGTGTCGTAGGAAAGATTGCAGCCAAGATAAGTAAAGTTATTAACTTGTTCTATTATATTGTTGTTAATAAAAATTTTAGTTCGTATCGGTATTTTCCCTTGAAACGCCATAGTTTTTGTCTTACCGAAATTTGTAAATTATAATCTTGGGTTATATTTGACAATCTATGTACTGCTCTTTGTAGGTGACCTTCAGAAGTAGCCAATATTACTTGATCATCTGCATGCATTAATGTATTGAGGGGTCGACCATCAATCATAAAGTGTGATTGTGATTGATTTTGACATAATTTTATGATTTCATTCATATATAAATTAAATAGAAGAGGGAAAAGTGGACAGCCTTGTTTTACACCTTGGGATGTTAGTCTATCTGATTTACTGATTTGATTATTTATTCTTATTCGAATTCATGTGTTATGGTACATGCTTTGAATCGCTTGAATTAAATGCTTGGGTATTCCTGCATTATGTAAGATATCCTATAATTTTATTCTGCTTACTGTGTTGTCGAAGGCTTTATGATAATCAATGAATATCATAAAAGTTGGTATATTAAATTCTCTATGTTTTTTATATGATTTATGCTAATGTAAAGACACTATCTATACATGGTCCGTTGGTTCTGAAACCATTTTGTTCTTCTAGGATAATTGCGTCAGAAATTGTGTTTAATCTGTTGGTAATTATTTTTGCATAAATTTTATAGGCAGCATTTAGCAGACAAATTCCTCTATAATTATTAATATAATTTTTGTTTCCTTTTTTATGAATAGATACAACTAACGAGTTATTCCATTCATCTGGTACACAGCCAGTCTTCCAACATATATTAATAAGATCTAAAAATTTGTTTAAGAATCGGATCGAAGTGAGTTGTTCTTAAAAGATAAAATCATATGCTGTAGCGGACTTTTCTGTAGTGTTTTGAGATATTCAATTCTGTGTACAGTAGTAATTTTGTGTATTTCTTATCGTTTAGGCAGCGTAAGTAATTTAAGGGTACAAAGAGACTTTTCACGTTATTCACTAGAAAGAGTGTTTTTTTAAGGTTTAGGAGTTGAGTATCTCAACTCTCTTATTGCCCTATATAGTAGTAGTAGCAGTAATAGTAGTAGTAGTAGTAGTAGTAGTAGTAGTAGTAGTAGTAGTAGTAGTATAAATCTTCCTATCGTTCGTATTTTTTAAATAATTTGAAAATGAATGTGCATGAATGACGTATTTTTGACAAAACGTAAAAATAATGTGCTAGAATTTCGGACGCTGTGCGAACTGTAGTATATCATAAATATGAAATAAGTTTCTATTTTAAAATCCTTTATAATGTATAAATATAAATTGAAATAAAATACAAAATCATTCATTGAATGTACTTGCAGAGTAAATTAATTTTACTTAGATAACGTTTTTTTTTGTAAAAAAGAGAATGCCTTTTAAAAAATTGATATTATTCAAGAGAAAAAACTTGCTACAATATATATATATATATATATATCTAATATATAAAAATGAATGTTTGTTTGTTTGTTCGTAGTTTATGTGCGGCCATACCGTTTATCCGATTTTGTTGCGGTTTTTTCAAAATATTCAGGAGTATCTCGGGATGAACATAGGCTACAAAAGAGTTGTGATACTCATCTCCTACATCCTTAATAATCGTCCTTTGTGGTGAAAGCGTGCAAAATGTAGCTCTTTGGGCGTTTAAATTGCTTTTGCTGCGTAAACCATAACAAATACACAAAATGATTGTACACAAAATTGAATATCTCAAAAAGCTCTACAAAAACGTCCGCGACAGCATATGTTTATCTGGTACGGATATAAGATAATAGTTAAAAATTAAAATGTAGCTGTTGGCAGGAGCCGTCGTCCTCACCTTTGTTAAAACGGCGTATATATAATTAAATTACCTCAACTAAATTTAATATGCATTTTATTAATATTGTCTCTTACGGATAACTCACAATGGCCATTTTTGTCTTTAATTGATGCCAGGAAGATTGTGACAAGTAAGTAAATTATTGTTCAAGCATAGCAGCACATGGCGGATATTATTTTACGGATAACTCACAATAACGTAATTTGTCTTTCAGCTCGTTTATGCCAAGAAGGTCGGGATGAGTAGATTCCAGAGCACCGCCGCATAATCAGCATGGGGTATATAAAAGTATAAATTTATAATTATTCTTACTTTTACTTATTCAACTAAACATAAAAAGCACATTAATATTCATTCATTTATGTGTAGCATCGTAAGCCGTGTATTAGATTGTATATGATAAAAAGTACTCGCACCTTCTACCATTGTGCCTTGACATAGATAGAACAATGACGGGTTGGAGTGAGAGACAAACTGTGGCAAGTCATTCACTCAACCTCTTATTTCAGATAAATAAATACTATTATTAAAGGTGAATAATTTATTAACCTGTAATTATTATCAGAAGTGGGGCATATTTATATTCAAATGAATTAGAATTAAAACAGGAATTAATTGGTAACAAAATTAAAATGATATAACCTACCACAAAATAATTTCATATGCAAGAAATAAAACACTAGTATCAAGCAATTAGCGCCGGCGATAGACCTGGACTGTTGCTATTGTGGTGAACGAAACTAGTAAACATCATACAATGGAACCGTAAGCCCTTATACAATGGGGAAAAGTCTGCAGTTTCCTTTGTTAAGAGGACTTACAAGACTGCACTATTATCAAATTGTTATAACAATGTTAAGCCCAAAAACTTCATACAAAAGGCTGGGAAGTCGCAAACAAGCAACTAGATTTTCCTAGGTAAGCTGTGGAAAGAGTTATCCCCAAGCCAATTTTAACTAGGACATATCGCTAGCAGCGGGTGCCTTCTTTGGCGGCATAATGTAGATGCCGACAGACGATAGCTGTCCTATTAAAGACCACTCCATTTGGTCAACCCTGGAAATATTATATTAGGAGGAAACTAATTTAAAGAGGGGACGAGGCCACAAACGCCTAAGTTTAACACCTCCGACAACGCTCTTAAGATATAATTTACCAATCAAAATTAGTGTAACATATAAACTGTTTGTGAGACGCTAAGACTTATGGTGGAAGGGACATATACCGGCCCACTCGGAAACAATAAATATTTTTACTTAGCGAAAACTAGAGCTAGTTCGGTAGTCAATAGGAATAGCGACTAGCGAGTGTGCCAGTGCATGGCACATCGCTTTCGATAAGCGAAATAAATTAAGTTACTAACGCGAGTGCTAGTAGAGACGGCATATCGCTTTGTCTAAATTTCGGCGCTATTATTCAGGGCGCACTTTTTCAGTGGTACAAATAATTATTTAAACACATGCCGTGTGTAACAAGTGTAAGTTCCGGCCACCAAATAGCTTTCGTGTCAACTCGTCGTCTTACACGACAAGTGTAAACCTGAATGACAATAAAAGTGCATCATCCAGTGGAATTGATCACAGGAAGCCTAATATATATCTCCCCAGTGAACGTCCTTTCTCACGGATTCCCGAGATATAAGTCCATTGTTCTACCGAAACCTGAACCCAACTAGTCCGGAGCACAAATGTCCATGAACCCATATCCCTGGACACCTTATTAAATATACCCTGACCATTAGTCTTTCTTCAAAACAAATATATTTATTTCAATGTTACGTTTGTCATTAAAATAACATATATAACATAAAGAAATATGTCGAAATGTCATACATAGCCCACTTTCAAATATAATTTCTAAACACTTAAAAACGTTCTACATTAATGTGGCATTTAAAACTAAAGAAACTTTACAAAATGTAATAAAATGCAATAAAACAAAAATAAAAGTAAAAATTATCAGGTGTACCAAAATTGAAGTGTGGCACATGTGGCAATGTCTATTTAGGACAAACTGGTAGACCTTTTATCTTTCGGATAAAGGAACACATGAGAACATATAACAGAAATTTAGAATATTCAAAATATGCTAACCACCTATTCCAATTTAATCATTGTTTCGATCCAAATTTATGAAAATTTACATGTTTGTGATAAGGGTAAGAAGTTAGATCTTTTGGAGGCTATAGAAATAAATAAATTGAAAAGTAGAAACAAACTTATAATTCCGGACTTGATTTGAATGAATCCCCTTTGTTAATTTAAAAAAAATACATATTCTTGTATTGTTGCATAGATCAGTAGGAACACAATTCATAATTGGTTAACATGTTTGAGGCAGGTACAGTGTACCGAACAGCTGTCACTGAATATATAATAAATATGAAAATCAAATAAAACTATGTTTTATTTTTATTCAATTAAAAAATAACATATTCTTATCTAAAATATATATATAACAGAACATTTCAAGTGCTATACTTAAATTTGTTATAATATGTAAGCAGTTAGCTTTCAAATGTGAACAGTACAACACGTAATATATATTTTCAAACATTTAATCTATTATAAATATGGTACTTCTAAATGTATTTAGTATTTACCTGATAAAGGAAGCGTGGGCATTGTTCATTGCACAAATTTGCGGTTATAAATAGGTTTAATCTTTGTGATATTTATAGTTTATTAAATTCCAATTATTAACTTACTTTTTCACTTTCACGTTCAGTGGCGTTGCTCCGCAACGTATGTAACTTATTACATCAACATTTTTGTTTTGCTTTGTTACGAAATTTGCATCTTTAATAAAAACGTTAAATGTTGCGTAGCGGAAATATATATATATATATATATATATATATATGTGTGTGTTATAACTACATTTTTGGCGTTGGACAATGTAAGCTTAATAATAATAATAATAATAATAATAATAATAATAATAATAATAATAATAATAATAATAATAATAATAATAATAATGCTTTATTTATTCTGGCAGAGTTAAGGCCAAAAGGCCTTCTCTTTCACTCAACCAGCACAAATACAAATAAATATTTGACAAATATAGATATACACTATACTAATTACAAACAGTTAAAGATACTCTTACATTAAATGTAGCTATGTAAATTTTATGTACAAACAACATTTTATAGGATAATAACAATAATAATACTTCCGATAATAATAAAATAATAATAATAATAATATAAATATAATAAATTATACGAGAAACACTAATAAATATATATACCTTACACTCGGAAATAATGAAGTCGAAGTTAGATCAAATATAAATTTAGATTTCTTTTAAAAGATGCCAATGTCCGGCAGCCCCTTATTTCTTGTGGTAGGGAATTCCAGTTGCGAGAAGTGGAGATGGTATATGACATGGAGTGATGTGATGTCCTATGTTGCGGTATATTAAGCAAGAGACTATGTTGTGATCTTGTGTTTAAGTTATGGTTTGAGGATAGATACTGGAAACGGGATGATAAATAATTGGGAATCGAGGTATGTAGGATCTTAAATAAGATAATTAGACAGTACGATTTTCTTCACTCTTTTAGATGTAGCCATGACAATTCATGGAATAATGGAGAAATGTGATCGTATTTTCGAACATTAAATATGAATCTGATACACATATTATGGACACGCTGCAGTTTGTCCGACAATCCGTCACTTATGTCAGTTAGTAGAACGTCACAGTAGTCAAAATGCGGCATCGCTAAGGTTTGGATTAAAATTCTTTTAAGAGCTGTAGGAGGAAAATTTTTGAGACGTTTTAGGGAATGCATTATGGAGAAGATCCTTTTAGATGTTTGTTTTAGTTGCACATGCCAATTTAAATTAGAATCTAAGTAGAGTCCCAAGTTTTTAACGACGTCGTTATAAGGAATTTGTTCATTATCTAATATGACAGCCGGCATATTGCCATTGTTTATGGAGTGTAATAGTCTTGGATGTCCGATAATTATTGCTTGCGTTTTGTTTACATTTAGTTTCAGCCCATATTGTCTGGACCATAAAGATATATGCCTGAGGTCAGTGTTTACTTTGTCAGACCTAAAGTGTGTGTAAATCTGTAAGTCGTCGGCGTAAAGATGATGCTTGCAGTTTTGTAGTTTCTTGGTCACGTCATTAATATAAATCGAGAAGAGAAGAGGAGCGAGGACGCCGCCTTGAGGTACCCCTTTCCTCACCAAGCGCCAGAAAGAAATGCGATTATTAACAGAAACTGATTGCTGACGATTAGTGAGGTAAAATCTAAACCAATCAAGGCAGTTTTCCGACAGAAAACATGATAATAAATATATATTAGGTAATAACCGGCGTGCGTTGCTACACCTTAATAGATGATGATGTTTTTTTTGCATCTAGTTGAACTAGTAGGAAAAATAAATATAAATTTGTATTCTCATTATTTTTAGATTTCCCGTCGATGCTCGAAAACTACGCATCCCGATTTTCTTGGCATCAATAAAAAACAAAAATGATAGATATTGTGATTTATCCTTAAAAGATAAAAACATATGATGTCCCGGACTTCTCTGTAGAGCTTTTTGAGTTATTTAGTTCTGTGCACAGTAGTAATTTCATGTATTTGTTATGGCTCGGAGAGTGTAAGCCATTCAAGGTTAAAGAAAGGGACTTTTCACGTTTTACACCACAAAATGTGTTTTTTAAAGTCCTAGGATTTGAGTATCTCAACTCTCTTATAGCCCTACTCTCATTCCGGGAATCTCCTGAACATTTTACTAAAAACAAAATACTATCAAATTGGATCAACGATATGGCCGCTCATGAAGTACGAACAAACACTCATTTTTATATATTAGAAGTAGTAGTAGTATACATTTTCCTATCGTTCATAGTTTTTATATAAATCGAAAATGAATGTGCATAATTAACGTATTTGTAACAAAACTTTTAAAAAATATGATAGAATTTCGGCCGCTGTGCGACCTCTAGTAAATAAAAAATAAGAAAAAAGTTTCTAATTTAAAATCCTTTTTAATACGTAGATACGAATTTAAAAGGAAGTTAAAATCTTTCCTTATTTGTACTTGGTGAGGAAATCAATTGTACTTAGATAACGTTTGTAAAAAATAATGATTTTTAAAAATTGATTTTATTCAAAAGTTATACAGAAAAAAACGTACGTTTATATTATATATATTTATTTATTTATGTATCTAATATATAAAAATACATTTTTTTGATGGTTTATTTGTTTGCTTGTACGTACTTTATGCGCCTCCATACCGTTGATCCAATTGTGATGTTTTTTTTTGCAAAATGTTCAGGAGATTCCCGTGATGAACATAGGCTATAAAAGAGTTGCGATACTCATCTCCTTCACCAATGTGCAAAATGCAGATCTTTGGACGCTTAAATGGCTTACTCTGCCTAAACCATAACAAATACAAAAAATTAATGTGTAGCATTTGAATAAAATTGATGGCGCAACTTGAGTCGGAAACTAATCCCCCATTATGCATCTTATTATTATAATTAAATTAAAATAGTATTTATATTAAACATAAGTGAGAAATTCCAGTAATTACTTGTCTGATGACCAACATTTGGAAGTACATATGGGAATTGAAGCTCGTGGACCCCAAAAGATATAAGCAATTAGCTGCAAATCCTACAGATAGTCACATAGAAGCCGTAAAACTCAGTAGTTAGAAAGGGTGAAAGGTACGTTGGCAAATAAAAACC